>PVJC01045290.1:0-13761 GCA_004026665.1 Murina feae | reverse complement strand
GGGACCATCCTGGCAGGGGGCGGGCAGTTAGGGGCAATCAGGCCAGCACAGGAGCAGTTAGGCATTGATCAGGCTGACAGGGGAGTGGTTAGGGGCAATCGGCAGGCGAGAGGTTGGGAGCCAGCAGTCCTGGATTGTGAAAGGGATGTTCGACTGCCTGTTTAGGCCCAATCCTACTGTGGGATCGGGCCTAAACAGGCAGTTGGACATCCCTCAAGGGGTCCCAGATTAGAAAGGGTGCAGGTTGGTCTGAGGGACACCACCACCACCCCCCTCCCCACTCCATGCACAAATTTCATGCACCGGGCCTCTAGTACATATATAAAAGCCAAGGTGACCAAACGACTGGTAGGCTGGTTGCTATGACATACACTGACCACCAGGAGGCAGACACTCAATGCAGGAGCTTCCCCCTGGTGGTCATTGTGCTCCCACAATGGAAACACTGCTTAGTGAGCTTACTGAGCTGCAGCAGCAGCTGGCACAGCATGGCCTGGATGAGCAGAGGGGTGTGGGCTCCTACTGGGCCACCTGCCACTTTGCTCACAACTACATCCCTGGCCTGTGGGGATCAGACCGAAACTGGCAGTCTGACATCCCCCGAGGGGTCCTAGATTGCGAGAGGGCACAGGACAGGCTGAGGGAACCCACCAGTGCGTGAATCCGTGCACCAGGCCTCTAGAATATCATAATATTCTCTAGAAATTGTTTTTCCTTTCTTGAGGATATAGGTGGGGTTATGGTGTTAAAGTCTTAATATATAGTTGACCCTTTGAACAACTCAAGGTTTGGGGTACCTCCCTCCTGCAGTTGAAAACCTGCTTATAACTGATTCCTCAAACACTTAAGTTGTCTCTTGGTATCCAAGGGGAATTGATTCTAGGACTCACTGCAGATATCAAAATCTAAGGATGCTCAAGTCTCCTATATGTAATGGCATAAATCAATACATACAGTGAACCCTCTGCATTGGTGGACTCCCAACTGCTGATTGAAAACAGTACAGGTATTTATTGAAAAAAAATCCACGTATAAGTAGACCTGCACAGTACAAACCCAGGCTGTTCAAAGGTCAACTGTAATCTATTTTTTCTCTGCCAATTCTCTCATTCATTCTTACATATTTCATGGAGAGGCAATACAGCACAGTAGAGAAAGCACAGATTTTGGAGTATGAAAAGACTACATCAGCATCCTAGTTCTGTCATTTTAACTGCTGTGTAATTTAAGCAAGATTCTTAAAATCTTGAAGCTTCAGTTTCCTCTTCTTTAAAATGGAGAGAATCCTAGTTAGCATGAGGTGTGAGGTTTACTGTGGCGATTGCATGAGATAGTGTATGTAAAGTTCCTCTCATAGCTCCTGCTGCCACTTTGAGAATCTCATGAGATTTTAAAGCAATTTAAAAATATACGTAACTTGCTTTAGATATACATGAAGTATGATGCATTTTTTGAAAATAGGCGAATTTTGTATGGAATGTGTACAAATGTTTGAGTAGAAATTGCTTTGTTATGTAACAAATGACAATGAGAAAATACTAATCTGAAATAAGTAAGGTAATTGAAAAAGTTTTATGACCCAAACAGTGTGGCTCAGTTGATTGTAGTCCAATGCACCAAGAGGTCACCAGTTTGATTCCTAGTCAAGGTGCATGCCAGGGTTGAGGGTTCAATCCCCAGTAGCGGGCATGCAAGAAGCAGCCAATCGATGTTTCTCTCTCATTGGTGTTTCTATCTCCCCTTCCCTTCTTCTCTCTCTAAAATCAATAAAAACATATTTTAATAAAATAATAACTTTTACAGCAAATGGTTCATTTCATAAATTCTGTATCGTAATTCTGAAGCTCTTCATTATGATTCCGAGTGCAGTAGCTAGGGTACTTCCCTTGCTCTGTTTAAGTTGTGGATTTGTTAACCAAATTCAGACTTGAAGTAAGGTGGCAAAGAGCATACAATACTTGAGAAAAACCCACATTTTTTTCAAACACTTTATAAGCATTCATTTACATATAAATAACCAACGTGCAAATTGTGAGTTATTCTTCTATATTTCCAAAAGGATGTGTTTATGGATATTTTCTTAGCCTATGTTCAACTATTCTATATACATTAACTATAGTGTGTATATATTAAATATGGTTTATGTACAAATACAGAAATATATGCATGCACACACACACATGTATACATGCATACATATATTACGCATCATTATTTGAAAATTTGTTTTTTGGAAATTAGTCTGAAAGGTAATTTTTGTATTTTTTTGTTAATACCTACTTTATCATCTCTTCCAGCAATGCTGATACAATTACCATTTTATGCCCAATGACTGATTTTGTCTTTATGACAGTTGTATAATTTTCATCTTTTAGTCATCTTGATATATTCACACATAGATTGATTTCCAAATAGTCAGAAACAAAAACACGCTCTGTTTATATACAAATGTCAGATCCAATTCTTTTTCATTAACACACTTTTATATTTTAAAACTCTTCTATTTAATTTCAAATATATTTAACCATTAAGTAAACTATCTTTAAGATTGCTTAAAATTTGAAACGGGTACTATTTTTCATATAGAAGAATAATCTATTTTACATTGTGAGAGCTGAAAATTATAATAGTTTTCCTCCCACCTTCTAAGTTGATCTAGCTGGGTTAATAATAACATTAATAGAGACAGATTAACAGGAGAAAAATAAATTTTAATAGGTGCATAAGGGGCATTCACATAAGCATGAACATTCCAAAAACAGTGAGGCAACATTGAGTATTTATGATACTTTGGGCAAAGGAGAAGAGAGGTGATCAGGGTCTTAGATTTTAAAAGTGAAAATTTGGCAACTTGCAAGTAACTGAGGATAAGCAGAACACGTATGGCAGGTAAATTCTTGCTTGGCAACACAAAAACAATGATACGAGAGTTAAGGGGGTGATTTAATAAACATACCCCTACTAAATACCCTCCCACCCACCATAATGAAGTCAAATTAATCTGCTATGGTGAACATCCTAAGGTTTTCTTCCTGGAGTAGGTTTTTCTTTTTGAATCTTAGGCAAGAAAGGGCAGAGGGTCAAAAGTTCCTTCTGAGTCTTGTTTCTCAATAACCAACTTAAAATTAATATCCCAAAAGCAGCTTTAGAGTGTCAACACTTTGTTGACTTTCAGCTTCCCCTTTGTTTCATACAAATGTTTCTATGCTGACTAATATCCCAATAACTATTTGCCAGACCTCTTCAGATTGTTTCATTGAAGGATTCTGTTTCTTTGAATAATTCACAATGACGTAAATCAGTTTTATTTCCTGAGTATAATGTTTAGATAAAATTGTCTTTATTCACATAAACTACTTCTTTTTTAATTAACAGGGCATCTTTTTTATTATTAAGAATTATCTCTAAACTCTAAAATGCTATGTATATACTGATGGTATTGGATAGAAAAAAAACAACAACAGAATCTATTTAGCTTCTGCCCATAATTTTTCTGGCAACTGTTTCAGAGGAAATAGTCATTTAAAATTTAATATTGTCTGGTGTTTTGCAAATTCCCAATTAGAACATTATAATTTAACATATAATGAAATCAGCAGTGGAATAAAAGTTCCTGGCTTTAACAGAGTAACTCAGTGCCTTGATTTTAGGAAAGTTTCCTTAATGTGTTGTTTCATGCCACCAAACTGAAAATTGTTTTTACAAACATTGAAGAACGCTATAAGTTACATTGTTTGGTTTTATTTATTTATCTACAACTGGCTTACAGCATAATATTTGATGGAGAATAATTAGAGAGAAAACCCTTTTATTTTATGTAAGTGGGCTCCTTGGAGTGTATAAATAAGCATTTCTTATAATTTGATCTGACTCTGTAAGACCCAAAGTATTGATGTAGTAGCCTACTAGCCAACTACAGTCATACATAGCCTCATGAACTCCTCATTAGGAAATAATGAGAAAACAGTCATAAATATATTCAATTAATTATGCATTACTATTGATGTTTGTAATCCCTTTCAGTACTGGTTAGGCCTACTCTCAAGTTAATATTAATAGTTAAAGCACTTGCTTATGGAAACCATTAGATTTACGCCATCAAGTCAGAAATAAGATCTTCACTTGATTTAGTGAAATTGTTAAGTCCTGTTAAGACTTGGTTACCACAGTACTAGCATTGGAGGGTACTTTCAGTGTGCGCTCATACACCTAGGACTCAGTTAAATAAGACTGGTCAGGAACTGGAATTATTCCTGGCCACCAGTACCAGTTACATCCTCCCTATCCACCATCCTTTGTCACACCTCTTTGTATTGGCTCTACTATATCAGTCAGTATCTAACAAGGAAAAGAGAAATAGAAATGAAAACAGAGATTTAATATTAGAACTTGGTCACATAGGTCGTGGAGGAAGTGAAAAGCAGAATGTGGGACATTGAGGCCACCCAACTATAAACAACAGCAGGAAGCCACCGCTGCCTTTAGGGTAAAGAGACAAGGGAAGAGTCAGTTGACATGGAAACCTACGAATGAGGATCAGGGAGATGAAGCACAGGAGAAGCTTGAATAATCTGAGGGTAGGCAGACCCAAAACAAGCGCAGGTGCTTTTGGAAGGAAAAGGATAGAACAAAAGGACAAAAGGGAGTTTGAAGCTCTACAAAAGTGACCTAGCCATGTTAATAATAATAATAACAATGATAATGGTGGTAGTAGTGATGCATTGTTCCAAGCATCTTAGATATTTTGTTTATTTTATCCAACTGGACTGATGAGTTAGGCACTATTATTATTATCTCTATTATAAAGATGAAGCTAGGGTACAGAAAGGTCACATAGCCAAGATTCAGACCTAAGTAGTAGTCTGACTTCAGCAATTGGGGCCCTTAACTTCTAACTTACAACTACCTCTCAAAGAAAAACTGTGTTGTTTACCTCTTGGCCATTCCATTCTCCAACCATCTATCTACACAATTGACCATGTCCTAAGTTCACTTAATGGCACTATACTAATTCTGGTAAGAAATAACAAAACCTTTTGCATGCAATGTAGCTTTATTAAAAACACTTTCTTTTTTTAAAAAAAATTGCATTTATTGGGATAACATTAATGTCTTTAACCAACAATGTTGGTTAATAAGATTATATAAGTTTCAAGTGTACAATTCTATAATACACTAGAGGCCCAGTGCATGAAATTTGTGCCCAGGGAGGGGGGGGTCCCCTTAGCCCAGCCTGTACCCTATCCAATCTGGAACACCTTGGGGGATGTCTGACTGCTGGTTTAGGCCCAATTCCTGGGGATCCTGGGTATCAGGCCTAAACTGGCAGCGGACATCCCTCTCACAATCCAGGACTACTGGTTCCTAACAGCTCACCTGCCTGCCTGCCTATTGCCCCTAAATGCTTCTGCCTGACAGCTGGATTACCCTCTAACTGCTCCCCTGCCAGCCTTATTGCCCACAACTGCTCTCCCCTGCTGGCCTGATTGCTCCCAACTACCCTCCCCTGCCAGCCTGATCACTCACAACTGCCCTTCCTTGCCATGACCTTCCTCCTCCATGTGAGATGGCAGAGATGCGGGGATGGGTCTCCTCTGTATTGCACAGAGCCGCATGTCCCACAGGTCTCACTGCACGGAGCGACCACTGGGCCCCACCTCCACTGTGTGTGCGGCTATCTTGTGGTGGCCATCTTGTAATGGTCATCTTATGGTGATGTGAGGGAGTGATGCCATCTAGGCTATTATTAGTATAGATAATCCATATATTGCATTGTGTGCTTACCACCTAAAACCTGGGCTCCTTCCATTGCCATGTATTTGACCCCCTTTACCCTTTTGTCACACATGCATGTAGTAGAAATTATAATGATATTTTCAAATTAATTATTGATTGATTGAGAGAGAAGAGAGAGAGAGAGAGAGAGAGAGAGAGAGAGAGAGATCTGTTGCTCCATCCATTCATGCATTCATTGGTTGACTCTTGCATGTGCCCTGACCAAGGATCGAACCGACAACCCTAGTGTATTGGGACAATGCTCCAAATGAGCACCTGGCCAGGGTTTTTTTTTTAACTTAAAAAGTATTTTTATGGATTGATTGATTGATTTTAGAGGGGAAGGATATAGTGTGTATAATGATATTTTTCAAACCGTGTGAAATTGCTATTTTTGTATATTAAAAACAGTTCCGTATTGGCAGTTTCTTATAGTTCAACCCAATGCAGAGGGTATCCAGTAAAGATAAATATCTCCCTCCCACCCAACCCCCACCAGTTTCTCTGAAATCAATCACTCCTACCAGTTTCTTAAGTATCTTTTCAGGGATAGTATGTAAATACACAATTATATATGCAGATTCACTGTACCACATCTTGTGTTTTGACATTTAAGAGAATATCTGAAACATCATTATTTTAAACAGTGACTGAATTTCCAGTTGCACAAATGTGCTATAATGTATTTACCATACTTCTTTAAGTTAGTTTCATTTAGGGTAGTGTCATTTATTTGCTGTTATAAAAACATACTGTAGTTAATATTTTAATGTGTGTGATTTTACATATGTAAATGACTAGATGTAGAATTTTTGTTCCATAGTATCTGCATTTTTAATTTTGATAAATATTAAGAGTATTTTCCAAATATTGTCAAATTACCATCAATAGAAGTTGGACCCATTTGAATTCCTATCAGCAATGCAAGAGTGTCTGTTTCCTTAAATACTTGCAACTACAAGGTGCTATAAAACTTCTTGAATTCTATAAACCTGATACATTAATTACTATCTTATTTTAGCTGCTTTGAATTTTTGAAATGCTATTTTGATCACTCATTAATATATGCAAAGCCTATTTAATAGGTTTAGAAATGGTCTAAATGTTCATTAATTATTAGCACAAATAATTTCATTTGCATTCCAAAACATTTTCTTAGTTAATTTTTAAGAACATTTCGTGAAAAAAAATTAAGCTAAATATCAGTCTGGTTAATGTCCATGGTGTCACATATATCCCCCATAATCATTCCTTTATTCATTCATTATGATAATCAACATGATTTTATTTAACACGATATATAGGTACTGTGCTGAGGACTAGAGATATAGCTCCACTAGGAGCTTATGTTCTGGCTTATTTAGTCAAGTTGCCTTTTTTAGCATCATCACATTCTCCTTCCACTATATAATACTGACTCTATTCTTCTCTACCTCTTTTTACCCTATCAACCTCTGAAAATTTAGTATATTCTATTTCACCGTGCGACTCATTTGATTTGAATTTATACCTCATCAAGTCCAAACTATTCTTTTGAGTTTTGAAATTTAGAAATACAGTAGTTGCCCCCTTATCCACAGGGTATATGTTCCAAGATCCCCTTGGATTCCTGAAAACATAGGTAGCATTGAAACCATACATACTATGTTTTTTCCTATGCATACATACCTATGATAAAGTTCAGTTTATATATTAGGCACAGTAAGAGATTAACAACAAAAATAATAAAATTGGATAATTATAACAATGTACTGTTATAAAAGTTATATGAATGGCTTTGGAGCCATTATTAAATAAAATAAGGGTCATTTGAACACAAGCACTGTGATGTCACAACAGTGGATCTGATAACCAAGATGGCTACTAGATTACCAATGTACAGGGAGCATATAAGGCCTAGATTAGCTTGACAAAGGTATGAGTCACATCTTGCTTCATCACGCTTCTCAGAATGGAGCACAATTTTAAAAAGCATGGATTGTTTATTTCTAGAAGTTTCCATTTAATACTGTCAGACTGCTGTTGACCATAGGTAACTAAAACCACGGATAACAGGGGACTACTATATCATCTGTCTGTTCCCTTTGTATCTATTTGATGTTATTTTCTGTGACCCCTCAACATATTTGCTCTTGAAATAATCTCCCCAGCACAGCACACTTCAGAAACACTCTTTCTATTACTCATGTTGTACTTCCCATCTTATCTGTTCTCTCCATCCTTCCAAGCTAGCATGTAGCTGAGTGAGAAATGTGTATGTGATATCTGGATTCCTGTCCCAGATATTACTAGCTCTGAATAGCCATGTGACCTTGAGCAAGTTGAGTGAGATAAAGGAGTCAGCATATATATAAGCGCATAGAAGACACTACACTGTTTCTCCCCACCCTCACTTCACAAAGTTTTTCATACTTTCCCGAATACACACTCTCTCCTCTGAACTAATCTGTCTTCTCTCATCTACAAATACTCCCTATAATAATAAAAGGGTAATATGCTAATTAAACCAGACATCCTTCCGGACATCATTCTGGACATCTTTCTAGACAAGCCAGGGCCAGAGGGAAGCCAGTCCAGGTCCCTGGTGCCTGTGGGTGGCCAGAGGGAAGCTGGTGCCTGCAGCTGGGGGAAGGAAGGCTACTCTTGTATGAATTTCATGCATTGGACCTCTAGTCTTTCAATAATGTTGCTTGTGATTTTTTCTTCCTAACCACATTATAAACATCTTTAAGTAAAACTTCCGTTTGTGCATCCATTACCCTCCACCCCACCCCTAAGTAGCTGTTATAATGCTGAGAATATCAGGTACTCAATAAATACTTGGTGGTTGGTTTGTGTATATTTAAAACCAAGATTTCAGTGTCAATCTTTCTTCTATTCCAAAAATATAATTCTAGGAACACATATAATTTGAAAACCTGGTACTTCTTTTTTGTGTGTCTTGTTGTAATCTGTGCTAATGTCTATTGGCTTAAAGATGATTAGAAAGTAAATTTTAGCAAGAACCATTTTACGATTGGTAAAATCTTTGTTATTAGAAGTCACTTTTCAATACCTCTTAATTAGTTTTAGGATTGTAGGAGGAAATGGGAACAAAACTGTAGTGATTTAAAATATCATAGGATAGGGGAACCAGGAAATTAACATATTTAATTATAGATTTTGAATGATTTCAAAGGAAACTCAGTTTTTTCAAGGGATTAAGGCAGGAACTGGGTCCTTATTATAGGAGGCCACTTGGGCCTCCATTTAGCCAGTTTCTGGCACGTTCATTGACGGGAATAATTTAATGATAGTGAATAATTACCAAGTGTAGGAAATAAGGTCCTATTTGAATCATAAAGCTTTTAAACATGAAAAATATTTTCCATTTGTTTGAAAATGGTGAACTGAGTAAAACTAATTTCGTATTGTCCTACCAATTATGAATGCATTATTTCTGGCAAGCAGATCCTTTTAAAATTGCATATGCTTAGTTCTTTGCCAGGGAGGTGAGATAAAAACATTGTCAGCCTCTTTATACCCAGCTGGGGCCAGGTGTTGTTCATTAACATGTAAATAGTGCAATTACTGCCAATTAAGATTTTTAAAAACATTAAAGTCTATGGGAACACAATTATATCACCTATAAACTTTTTAAAAATATATGCATCTTAGTGTTTTAGGTCCCTACAAGGCATATAATATAACTTGTACTCTTAATTACACAGTGTGTCAAGTAGTGATTCCTTTGCAGACTGTCACAAATGTGTTTATAATGGAAAGTAAAAGAAGTACTTTAGTTGGTCAATGATATAGCTAAATATTGAGATTTTATTGCGAGTCATACTGATTATAAGATTATAGTGATTTGTCCTTCATAAATGTTTTTTGACTTCCTACTCTGTGTAAGCAATTGTGTAAGGTGGAAAGTATTCAGCTATGAACAAGGCAGACATAGTCTCTGCTTCAGGAAGCTCATAGTATAGTTGGGCTTCACAAATAAACACACAGACTGATATTGCTATGAGCGCTCACGTGAAATGATAGGGTTTCATAGATAACATGATGGGATGGGGTAGACACAATTTGAATTGAGTTAGTAAGTGATCTATGAATAGGCAATATTTCGCCTGAAACGAAGGATGAGCAGGTGATATAGCCTAATGAAGAAAGTGGGGAAGAGCAGACCTGGAAGAGAGAACCCTGCTTAGGAAAGCTTAGAAGCAGCAAAGAGCTTGATGTCTTCAAAGAACTGATAAAAAGAATACATACTCACTTCAACATAGTGGGTGCCTCTGGGGAGAAAGGGAGCAGAATAGAATTAAGGCAAATTAAGAATGGGACTTCAAGAGTAACTGAAAAGTTTTGATTCTTTAATAAGAGATGTGAAATAAATACAATAAAATATTTACATCTGTTAATTACTTAAGGGAGACATATGGATGTTTGTTATATTACTCAGTATTTTTAATGTGATTAAAATATTTGATCACGGGGGGAAAAGCAAGTGAGAAGTGAGAACATGGAGTTGGAAAAAATTTTTAACAGCATAAACTGGACTTAATTTGTCATTGTTAATGGAGGGGAGTGTGCCTTATCCCCTTTTTCCCCTCCTTCCACCCCATCTGTTGCTGCTAGGGGCAGAGTTCTTATGATAGCTGAAGAAAATGAATTTTCTGAGACTCACAGGGGAGGATGCAATATAGTAGAATGCTTTATTTCATTGGTATTACAGCCCTGGTTTTCCAAGATCCCATTTCCCTTAGGTCCTGGAAGAAGTGTAGCTGGGGTTTCAATAGAGCTAAAATCAGAATCAGAGTTTCCTTTCCATGTTGGAACTGGGTCCAGTTCAGCATCAGGCTAGCTATAGTCCCTTAGTCTATTGCATGTGGGGTCCACAGGGTCATGGGCCATATAGGCCAATGCAAGAGAACCCAGAGAGCACACCCTGAGCAACAAGAGTTCCAAGAGTACCGAAAGCACAAATGAGCAAGCTTCTTTGTTCAGGGGATTATGTATTTCAAATGCACTTGTAGTGGTCATGCCCATTCTGGCCAACCATCTCTGTCCCCAGGTGTGACTTACAGACAAATACCTTCCCTGTCACCCCAACTTTACTGGGCATGCATCTGCTTCTCTTTGTTGGATCCCTCCCCCAGTGTTTTGCATGAAAAATGCCTATAATGTTGGGCCTTCCCTTGGCTCTTTTCTGTTATTAATGACTAGTTCATTACAATGGTGTCATTGTAAGATAGAGTTAAAACTTTTAATCTATTTTTTTAACTCTAGGCTTTGAAAAAATACTCTTTATTTTACTTGAGGGTATTCAAAATCCTTAGCTGCTACCGACACTAGCAAACCCTGTTATCTATTGATGACATAAATATTGTGATATCAATAGATGTAACATGACAACAAGCACATCTTTTTGCTGCACCCTACTTTGAGGTACAATAATTTGTTTTTACACTAATAAAGCCACTTGTGACTAAAATAGAGGGATTTAAAAAGATACCAATATAGCTAAATTTTTCAGGTAACCTAATCTCTTATTAAGAACCACTAAATAAGCTCATCTGGCATCAAATGCTATTATCACCAAGCTAGCTCAGTGATAATGTTAACACTTTAATTATGTTTCCAGGGAAAAATAAGTCATGCTACCCTCTCTGAAAACTGCAATCAAGCCAATAGGGAGCCTGTGAAAGGATGTTCTTGAATTGTAGTATTGTAAACCCCCTGGCCTCATCAAGGTAATTTCATACCTACGTTGTCAAATCTCTAGGAATACTTAGTGGCTCTGAAACCAGAGAGAAGAGGATCCCATAAATCATTTTTTTTGCAGACCCTAAAAATTATGAGCTATGGAAAACCACTTAGAGAATAATCACCTAGAGTTTGCCGTTTGTTATGTACTCTCCTAACTGAAGACAGGGAGCTAGACCCATCCAGTCCAGTTACATTAGCACTACATATCAATTCAACAAATATTTGAGTCATTATCATATATGAGGCACTTCATGGGCTACAAAATTGGGTAAGATACAACCTGTATACACAAGGAGTTTACATTATAGTTGTGGAGATGAAATATAAAGTCTAATCTATTTCAGAGTAGGAGTAGAATGAAAGTGGGGGGACATAGTATGGTGGCCAGGGAATGGGCTATATAGAATGACTAAATTTCTTTCAACTCCTAGAAAGTTGATTCAAATTTGATAGATACCCCTTATTCTTACCACATTTTTATGGAAGACAAACTAGTAGAAATATAGAAATATTCGTTGTACTTAAATGGTTATTTTAAATACCAAGTGATGTTAGTTGTATATAATTATCTTTCATAATCCAGGTAAACTTTGTTTTTTCATTAAAAGTCCAATTATAACTATGTAAATCTTACAGTCATTGCTTAAAGAACTAAGGTGGCATTTGGCAATTCAGAAGATATAGGTTGGTACTTTATATAAAAATTTATTCTGTCTGATAAACTGTATTGTCTATATTTAGTATAATAATGAGCTCTCCCTAGGAGAGCACAATATTATTGAAATCTAATGTTTGACTGTGGTTCCTAGATAATGATATTCAAGACTTTTGTTTTAGAAGGAAGAAAACAGAAAGGTTATCTTGTGCTGTAAAGTTGAGAAGTCTTGATTTTATAAACTGACTTGGATAGCAACGTGCATAAAATAAAATGCAGAGGTCACAGGGGTCTGTTATCTGTTCTAAAATAGTGATCCCTGGTAGAAAAGCAATGTAGTGCATATTGCTATGTGCTACAAAATGAAAATGTGTTATACCACCATTCATAAGCAGGACCTGCTGAACTGAATAAGCACAGATGTATTTCAAATTAATATTTAATCTGAGACCCAAAGCACTTAAAGGAGTTAGAGATATGAGTTCCTCGTAAGAAATAACTTTCTCACTGAGAACAATTATTGTACCACCAGATAACACAAATAAGATTGTCATATTCTCTTTAGACTATAATAGGAAGTCTGGAGGTGAAAGTACAGCATATAACTGGCTCTTTTGTAAATTTTCTAAATATTCTTTTTAAAAAAAGAATTCTTTTTTAATGTCATGGCATGGAATAAAACTAAAGCTAATAAAGTGACTTTGATTGTGAGACTATCTCAGTCTTTGAGAGTAGATGAGAGTGACTTAATTGACTTCATTAGAATATTCTTAGAATAAAATAGAAACAAGTAGCCTTAATCTTTAAAAAGAAAGTGCCTATAATCAAGTTATAGTTTCAATTTCTTCATGTTGCTTTTCAAGGCCATCTTTAAAACAAATCTCCAAAATAAATTTGAGTCCAGAACCATCTTATACCTTTTTTTAAATCTCTTTTGTTTCAAAGTTTTGGCCTATAAAAGAAAAGTCATTAATCTTCTCACACCTGTCATAATGGCTCTCATCAACAAATCAACAAATGACAAATGCTGGAGAGGATTTGGAGAAAAAGGAACCCTCATGCACTGCTGGTGGGAATGCAGACTGAGGCAGCCACTGTGGAAAAACAGTATGGAGTTTCCTCAAAAAACTAAAAATGGAACTTCCATTTGACCCAGTGATCCCACTTCTAGGAATATATCCCAAGAAAACAGAAACACCAGTCAGAGAAGATATATGCACCCCTATGTTCATAGCAGCACAATTTATAATAGCTAAGATTTGAAGGCAGCCTAAGTACCCATCAGCAAATTAGTGGATCAGAAAACCATGATACATCTACACAATGGAACACTATGCTGCTGTGGAAAGGAATTTTTGCCATTTGCAACAGCATGGATGGAACTAGAGACCATTATGCTAAGCAAAATAAGCCAGTCAGAGAAAGATAAATATGACATTATCTCACTCATTTGTGGAATATAATGAACAACATAAACTGATGAACAAAAATGGATACAGAGATAAAAAAGCATTGAACAGACTGTCAAACTTCAGCAGAAAGACAGGAGAGGAATGGGGGATGGTAAAAGACCAACTGAA
>PVJC01045289.1:0-13762 GCA_004026665.1 Murina feae | reverse complement strand
CTTTCATCATTTATTAGATGCACCAGAAGTAATCCAAGGAAGTTTTGCCTTTTCCAATTTATTTCCTTGTTATTAAATCATTCTGTATATATGTATAGAGTCTATGTTGCAACTTTCTTAACCTTCATGAGCCTTAGTTCTTCCTCTGTAAAATGACAATGGTAACATTGGCTACCTAGATTTTCTGTGTAGATTAAATAATGTATGTAAAGTTTTTAAAATCATAAGCATTAAATAATTCAAAGCTATCAGTATTTGTAATGGTATCAATAAAATAACAGTCTGAATCTCTCCTTTCATATAATGAAAAGATTTAGGTGCCATCTATTTTTAGTCTTTTATGATCTTGGGCAAGGCATTTAACCTCTTTTGGTCTCAATTTCATTACCTGTAAGGCAATGGAGTTCAGTTACATGATCTCTAAATGCAATTACAGTACTTATGTATACAAGTCCCTTTTCTTCCAATAAGCTGGCAGATATATATCTTCCATATTATATATAATTCTTAATGTTCTTCCTGAAATTTCAAATAATATATATGTTATCTCCGAATAAACTTTTTAAAATTTCATTTCATCATACTTTACATTTTAGTAATATTAGTTGGTCACAGTTCTTTTCCAACCTTGCATGATTTTTGACAAAATGTGAAATAGCTAAAGACAGATGGCTTGCAACTCCAACTGTTGGGGTTGATTTTCCTCTGCCAGCAATGTCCATACTCCTTTAATGAACTGTGGCCTCAGACCACATGATGGTTCTGATTTACATAATCAAAAATAATTCAAACTTTTAAAATTTACTTTTAAAATATATATTATATCGTGAAGTATGACAAGGAGATAGCTTGGAATTTTGTTATAAGTAGTATTACACAAGACTTTGCATATTGTAGAAATGAAGAATTTATCAGTGGAAAACTAGTAAATATATTACTCTCATTATTAAACATTTACCATAGAGAGATTGTCCAAATTAGTGGAAAAGACCCTGGGCATGAAATTTGAATATCAGAGCTTAAATCTTACTTCATATTAGTCCTGTGAACTGGGTTAAGTCATTTAAGTTCTCTGAGTTTGAATTGTTTATGTCAAACTGGAATAACATGACACATCTCATAGAGATATTTCAAGAATAAATAAGTCCATTTCAGTGAAAGCACCTATCATATAAAGGGTGCTTAATATGTGTTCAATAAATGAATTTAAAAAGTAGGATTAATAAGATCCAGGGTGGCCAGAACACCCATCTTTAGCATTGTCTCCAAACGCTTGAAAATGTGGCAACATCCTTGACTTGGTTTGTTGGTCATCACCAACTCATTGAGAGTCAAATATCTTTAACTTTCTCTTTAAATTTTCTCCCTGATCTATTATTTTTAAAAAGAGATCACCTTGAATATAAGCACATAGGTAAGAAATATTAATTCTCATTTTCACAATGCTTTATAGTTTACAAAGTTCTATTCTTCATAGATTATTATCAAAACAACTTGAGGCCCAATGCACAAAGTTGTGCACTGTAGGGTCCCTATCAGCTGCTGGCTGCTGGCTGGGGCCTCCTTCCCTTCCCCTGGCCAGCCTCACCCCCTGATTGAACTCCTGAATGAACTCCCAGCAAAGGAGACAACTTACATACTACACTTTTATTATATAGGATTGTGTAACAATGAAAGAAGAAAATAATTGATTTTCCAAATTATATAACTACTAGGAGCCCAGTGCACTCGGGGTTCCCTCAGCCTGGCCTGTACCCGCTCAACCTGCGGCCTGCCACCCGCCCATCGCACACCACCCACCCCCCACATACCACCCGCCATCCGCCCATTGGCCCTGCTCACCTCACACACCTCAGCCTGTCACCTGCCCCGTACATCCCACTCACCCTGCCACCTGCACTGCACCTTCCTCTGTGGTTCAGCTGCCAGCCTCCATCTTGACTGAGTTAATTTGCACTCTGATTGGCTGGTGGGCATGGCTTAGGCGTCCCATAGAAACAGTCAACTTCAATATTACGCTTTTATTAGAGTAGATGTTGGTTTTAAACCCAAGACCTTTGACTTTGAATCCAATATTCATTTCACTGCATGCATCGGACATGCTGTGTGACTATCGGTATAAACACTGGAAAGTATGAGCATCGGACATGCTGTGTGACTATCGGTATAATTACTGGAAAGTATGAGTTCATTTTCTCCAATCCTGAAAGAAGGAAGGAAGGGATGAAAGAAATGTGAGCACCCATCCATTTGGAACGGCTAAGGGGAGAGAACAACCATCACTTGAGGGTCCTTTGGCTTCTCCCTGCTGGAGAAATGGGACCTATTCAAATACCAGTCAGAAGAGAGAACCAGCCAAGCCTTGATGATCACCACATGATAACTGGATTTTCGGGATTAAAATGTTTTTTATCCACATTTTTACATAACTTAATCATCAATATTCTAAATCAAGAGTTCTCAATCTGAGCCTATTTTGTTCCCAGGGGACATTTCACAATGTCTGTAGTTACTTCTGTTAGGACTGGGTGGGAGTTGGGAGTTGCTATGGATACTATGAAATATCCTACAATGTACAAGACAGCTCCCCAAACAAAGAATTATCCAGTCCAAATGTCTATAGTGCTAGGGATGAGAAACTCTGCTCTAAAATGTATTCTGTTACTAAGTGTTGCAAACGATATTTCTGGTTGGCATATCTGTGCTATTTGGCTACAAAGAACTCCCACCAAAACTGTCCAACAGCCCAAGAGCCCCAGGGGCTTAACATTTGCAAGATTTCTTGCGGGTTCAATTTAGTTCACTAAAAACTTTAATATTTACCTACTGTGCTTGAGGCACTATTGAGAAATACGTAAATAATTATAACACGTTCTATACCCAGCAGGAACTTATAATTCATTAAATGTGGCAACTTCTTAGAGAATAAAAACTATGTATTTTTAGTACCTACATAATAGGTCTTAATAAACATTTTTTTAAAATAAAGAAGTAAAGCCTATCAGTAATTTTTCAAAAGCTTCTCAATTTTCTTCAAGTCCCACATCCAACTTCACCTCCTCACCTTTGTTTGAGGACTTGCCTTATACTCGATAGAGAAATTTGAGGCCATCTATATTAATCACCTTAAGCTCCAATCATTTGTATTTGTACCATTAATCCCTTCCCCTTTCAAGTCTGGAAGAATGAGGTGTTTCTCATGCTACCCAAGCCAACTCTTCTGTTCCATTTGTTTCCTTAGCTCCCTCCCACTGTTTCATCATGTTCAAGATGATCAATAAGATAATATATAATTTATGCAAAAGATAAGATTCAGTGCTCCATGAATGGAGTTCTTATATCCCCTCTCCAGGTCCAGTCTCTCCCATCCTGAAACATAATATCCTTTTAACCTATATCACCCTTTATTTGTTCCTTCTTGTTGGAGCCTATTTCTGTTTTCACTTTTTATTTTCCATTTCCTTAACATTCTGATATCTGATTCTGACTCTACAACTCACTGACACTGCTCTTAAAGATGATAATCTCCATGTTGCAAAATTCAAAGAATTAGTGATTATTAAACACTTGGAAGCATGTGCCCTTTCCTACAAAAATGACCACATACACCCAGGCGCAAACATTTTTCATAATATTTTCAAAGGATTGACTGACACGTCCACTGACCTCCAGTTAAAAAGCACTACAGTTAACAGAATTTAGTCTCAGTGGAGAATTCTGGGGCCTTGAACACTGTTTTATCTCTAATGGATGCCTGGGGCCAGGGAGAAGGAGGCATTCTGCCATTTGTTCCCCCCCCCCCCCTTTTATTTCTTTTAATTTATCTTTATTATTGAAAGTATTACAAATGGCCCCTTTGTTGTTTTTCCCACTGACCTCCCTCCAGCCTGACCTACCCTTCCCAAGCCTTCACTATACTATTGTCTGTGTCCACAGGCTATAAGTATCTATATACTAGAAGCCCGTTGCACAAAGAGATGAAACACTTCTAACCAGTTTTCCTCCGGCACCCGGGACCCAGGACTTGGCTCTGGCCAGAGCCTTCGATCTTCGCTGCTGGGGCCTGGATCCTTCAGTTTCCGCTGTTCCTGCTCCTCCACTCTGCGCCTACATGTGCAAATTAACCACCATCTTTTTGGGCTAATTTGCATACTCTCCTGATTGGCTTGTGAGCATAGCAAAAGGATGGTCAATTTACATGTTTGTCTATTATTAGGTAAGATATATAAAATGCTAAGTGACCAACCATCCATCTGTCTGACCGCCTGACAGACTAACCAGCTGGTACATATGACGCACACTGGCAATTTAAAAATAAACTTTGACTCGCGCATGCTCGATACATATAAAGCTCCCACGGGTGCCAATCGTGTGTGTGTTTTAATTTTGTAATACTATAGTATATATACTATTTTGATATGTAATTTTTTGCAATAACATAATTACCACATGAATCTTTCTTCTAATTAGTTTCCTTTCAATGTGCATAAATCTGTGCACCAGGCCATTAGTATGCATATAAATACCCAGGTTAACCTTTCCCAGCTCACCCCAGTCACCCCCACCTTCCCTATGAAATTTGGTTCTTAAGCACCTATTCTATTCCAGAAGCTGTGTAGCACACACATAGTGATAATAGAACAGGATCTCTATCTTCAGTAAACTCACATTAAGTATTATTTGAGGAAGGAATGAGTAGCTTTGAAATTTCAAACCTGAATACCTGGTAATCTGTTAGTAGCCTTCATTCAAAAGGGGAACCAAGAAAAGCATCCATGCTCACCACTATATTAACATCACTGAAAAGGAGACCCAAAGAAAAAGATGGAACTCAAGCAGGAAGTTTGGCCTTGGACTTATTGTTATTAAGATTAAAGATGAAAAATATCCAGGTACAGAAATAGGTGAGGGGAAGGGTGGGAACAATCTAGTGTTTAAAACAGAGATGTTTTCCTGCTGAGGAGAATCTGAGGCTCAACTTTTATTTGAATTGAAGCTCAAATTAAGTAAAATTTCAATTAATTTTCCTCTAGATAACCTCCAGAAAGAAATAAAAATTCAGCATTTGGGTAAGAAATGCAAAATTTAAGCAATTGTAGGAGGTGAATATAGTTATAGTCATTGAAGTCAAACAGATAATATGGATCTAAACCTATGCTTGAGACCTTGAGCAAAACTGCAACTTCATGAAGTGCTCATTTTCTCAACTACAAAATGGGGATAATAATAATACCTAACATATCAGTTGAGAGAATTTTTAGTGAAATTGTGCATATTACATGCAATATAATAGATTGCACATAATAAAGAATGATCAAGTTATGTTGATATAATTATTTTTACTACTAGAATGTTAATTAAATGTCCTTTTATAAAGTCTTGAAGACCAGGAAGCCAAATATGAAAAGCTCTCCAAAAATATTTTTCGTACGTTTAACTTCATATTAAAAAAAAAGAACCAATTTTTTTTAATAAACTATAATTTTCTGGCATCAATTACTTTGAATGTTCTGTATGACCATCTATACATAGGATGATGGTAATTTATATCCAGATTCATGAACCTAAGGCTCTCAGAGCTTCTCAGTTATTAAAAAAATTAGTTGAACTTAATGAAGACAATTCAATCATTCATTCATTCGTTTGTTTATTCAACACACATTGGATACTCTCTTTATGCGAGGCACTGTGATAGGTATTGGAAATACAGACTAGGAACAAGGCTCTATCTTCACCAGGTTTACAGCCTAGTAAGGACATTTAAAATAATCACTTTACTAATTTATAATTGCCAAGTTTGATAGGTACCTTGGATACAAAGTACAGTGAGTTACAACATCATGCTGTAAGGGATTCGACCTCTTTGGAAATTCAGAGAAAGCCTCCGTGGAAACGTGATGATTGAGCTGTGCTCCGAAGAGTCAGTTGGATGATAGAGGGAAGGAGAAGGGTTTTCCAAGCAGACGCAAAATAGTGAATGTGAAGACTCTGCACAGGGAGGGTGCTGTGTAACTTAGAGAAGGAGAAAGAAGGGAATCAATTCCAACCACTTAGTAGATGTGGCAGCAATAGGGAAGCATCATTTAGATCTTCATTCTGAAGAGCTTTCTCTGAGAAGCATGGTTGCCTGGCAGCCTCCAGCCAATGCACTTTGGACCCAACAAAGTGTTCATATTTAGTCAAGGTATCAAGGTACTTCTCCCAACCAATGACTAAGTACAACAGGGATTCTAAAGCCAGGTTGTTCCCACTTGACATGAGACACTTCTAACAGAACACCTTTGCTTAGAGACTTCTTATCTGTCTGGCCAATATTTTCTCAGAGTTGCACTGTAGCCTGAGGCTCTTCCTATTTATCCCACTTCCTCCCCTTTCTCTTCTTGCAGCTTGTAGGTATCTGCAAAGGCTCATTCCCCTTTCCCTTTATCATTCGCACACTTTAGATCAACCTCACATGTACCATTTTCATTATCCAATGTACCACTCCTGGACCCACCTGACTTAAAATTGTTGACTCTGACATGACCAGCCCATAATGGGTACCTCCAGGACCATGTTCTTTTGGTGCCCCACAAGCAAGCCTTCTGTTTCAATTAAGACCTAGTAACACATAAGGAACTATTTCGCAAAATAAATGGTGTTTCTATTGCAGATGGCATCGCCTTGCTCCAGAATCTCAGGGTCCTATGTTGTGATTCTGTCAACAGGGTTTACTATAAATTTCCTACTACATCTTTTCCACCACTGACACAATTCCGTAGGATCTGGGTACAAGGAATATGTACTGCAGCCTGCACCTCAAGAATGATGTCAAGACCATCAAGAATGCACTGATGAGAAAAATATCAGCATCATCAAAAAGTGCACTGTAGCTCTCTCTAAAGGCTAGTTCTGATGGCATGAAAGGGGTCTCAGAGCCAGTTCTGATGGCATGAAAGGGATATGATGAAGGCCCTATTACTTGAGGTGACAGTACTTAAACACCAGAAGCCAGAACCACTGTGATCTGGGCATTCTCTTTCCACTAGATGTCTTTCTAGGTCCACACCAGTGAAACCATCAGCAATTATAGTACAACAGTATACCAGGAATCTGTCCCTCAGATTCCACTCAGGATGGGAACTCCTTGCCAGTTGGTCATGAGTGAACCAGTTCCCAAATTTCTGTTTTCTCAAACTACTCTCCACATCACTGTGTTTTGTTTGTTTGCTTGCTTGTTTGATTGATTGTTTTCAGTTTAGTTCATCCAAGAAGCAGTCACCAAAATGAATTTGATGAACAAAGGGTTATTGGGGAAAATGTGAAGCTACATTGTAGCCAATTTAAGGGTAGGCTTGAAAGATAGCAGAAAGGGAAAAATCTTCACTCTGGGCTATGAGCAGTAAACCTGCTCATCTACACTATGTGCAAGGAAAAGTGAAAATATAAACATCTTCCTTAGCCATCTGACCAGATCATAGGAACCTTAACGGCAAAGCCTGGACGATGAGAGACAGGGAGGTTTGAGATAAAGGTATGTGAGTGCATATACGTGAGAGACCACAAAGTATGAAAAGTTTTGTTTTACACATTGAAGCACACCAGAAAGCATCCACCGGGAAAGAGGCATTGACGAACAAAGTACGCAAAATGCCTCAGCCAATGGCACAAGTGAGCACTGATAGTCAGCTGCCCCAAAACTGGTATGATGGACACAGCAATGGACACAGCAATGGAGGCCACACATGAGTCAAATAGCATGGACTACCCCTCTACCAAGGTTGACCTGGCTTTTGTTAACTTTGAATGTCCAACCCAACCAGCCATTTCAGAGAAAGTTATTTAAATCGGGTCGCTTCCATCCTAGGTGGACCAGCAGCCCATCCTCAGAGGGATAGATAGGTACCTATTTTATGGGTTGACTTTTCTGTGTGCAGAGCTTTAGCCAGCACTGTAATACAGGGACTTATGGAATGTCTGATTCAAAAGCATGAAATATCAGGCTGCAAAGCACCTGTCAAGAAACCACTTCACAGTAAAATGAGTTCTGAAGTGAGCCCAGGACCATGGAATTCAGTGGTTGTACAGGGGGGGAAAGCAATTATAACACATTTAAGTTAATTTGTTTATATAATAGCTTCGAAAGGCATCACATACCTATTTATATCAGGAAATTCAGGTAAGAGTTGATGTTTGAAATGCACAGGGAAGGCCAGCAAGCTAGAAACTCTGTCAGGATTTCTGTGTTGCAGTCTTGAAGCAGAATTCCTTCTTCAATGTTTTCGCTCTGTTTTCATTTTACTGTAAGCAAGAAGGAGAAACTAATCAGTACCTGCAACACTTGCTGAGAATCTCCTCAGCTAAATATCTGAGTTTATCGCTTACAACTTATTCTTTCACCCTATAGAGTAAAATTCAAAGCTTCTGCCATTTTACAACAAGAATCACCTTTCTTCAAGTTTCTAAAAAGATGTTCCTCATTTCCATCTGAGACCTTACTAGAAGCAACTTTAATATGCATATTTCTACCAATAACCTCTTCAGGGTAACAAAGGCTTTTTCCAGCAAGTGCTTTAGAATTCTTCAATCTTCTACTCATTACCAGTTTCAAAGCTGCTTCCACAGTTTTAGGTATTTGTTATAGTAGCACTCCACTCCCAATGTAAAAATCTATATTACTATCCTAGGGCTTCACCCAACCATTGTGGTTCAGTGGTTGAGCATCAACCTATGCACCAGGAGATTATTAGTTCAATTCTCCATCAGGCACATGCTTGGATTCAGGCTCAATCCCCAGCAGGGGCCATGCAGGAGGCAGCCAATCAATGATGTTTCTCTCTCATCATTGTTTCTATCTCTCCCTTTCCATTCCTCTCTTACTAAAAATCAATTTTTAAATATTTCAAAAAATGTCCCAGGGCTTCTGTAACAAAGTACAAATAAAAACGGGAGACTTAACAGAAATTTATTGCCTCAGTTCTGGAGGCTAGATTTTCTCAAAGCCCACATTATTGGCCTGACAAATATGTGCTGGTTTTCAGGAGTAAATAGCATTACTGAAGTCTTTATTTTTCTGCATAAGATGTCTGACATTCTATTAAAAATTACACGAACACAAAGAAAACAACCTATCATCATGAGGAAAAACGCTTTAACAGTATGAAAACAGGAAGTGTTGGGCTTAAATAACTGTGGTTAATCTGTAAACAATTTCATGGAAAACATATGAACATTATTGGGAAATTTCAGTAAAGAAATGAAAATCATGCATCAAATGGCAATAGGAGAAATAAAAAATGACTGCATTGGAGATGAAGGATTCCTTTGTTAAGCTCATCATTAAATTAGGCAAAGCCAAGGAAAGAATCAGTGAGTGTAAGGATAGATCAACTGGGAATTACCACAAAGAAAAAAAAAGTAAAAGCAAATTAAAAACTGAAAAATCAAAAAGAAAAACAGAACTGTGTGACAATAGCACAAGTCTAGCATATGTGTAATTGGAATTTTGAAGGAGGAATGAAATAGAAATAATGATTCAGAAAAAAATATTTGATAGGATAAAAGTTTTGCAAATAAATAAATAAGTAGCAAACGAAATCAAGCCATAGATCCAAGAATCTCAGAGAACCCCAAGCAGAACAAATACCAAATACCCCATTCTGCCCATTCTCTCAACGACAGTGATGCAGCCAAAGTAAATGCCCATATTTTTATTGATGAGGAAAGGCTGAGTGTTTTGTCTGCATTCACATAAGTTGTATGGAGGCAGAACTCTGAAGGTTACCAAGGGCTTCTTTGCTCCATCTGCCACTTGGTTCCATTTGCCACCTCTCCTACATACTTGCTGTGCAACCATGGTCTTATTACTTAAATCTCATTTCTTCATTTTTTTTAAAAAAAAAACAGCCTAATAATACAGGGTTGTTTACAGAAAATGTATTTAGAGGACCTAGCACCAAACTTGGCATGATTCCATACTCTACAATTCCCATGACTTAGTGCTGTGGAGACCATCTGTGAACAACTCTCTGAGTTACCAGTCAGAGGTAAGGATGGGTTTCTCCTATTCTTAGATCTCCCATTTATCTGAGGACCTATGGTTTCTGTTCCTTATTGTGGCTGGAGGCTGAAGGAAAGGGGGGAACAGGACAGGTGTTCAGTGATGACTAATTTTTGTATTCTACATTCTTCAAAGGTTCTCTTCTGCCCCACCTTGGAGAATCATACTTATCGAGTGTACTTATTCCTTAGGGGTGAGCATGGGGGAAAGGGTTGGGTAAAATCCTCCCTGGCCTCATCTTTTTCTAAATCTTTCTTTATTCCACCTAAACTATTGTTTTCTAAAACATAAAAACAGTAATTCTATTTATTTATTTACCTATTTATTTTGCTCATTTTCTTCATGACAGCTCATTTTTGCATCAATACTTTTTATTGTCTCAGAGCCTAAATGGAAGAATATCACAGGCTTAAATAGACACACACAAGAATAGAATGAAGTGAGAGCACATCAGTTTATCATATCATATACTATCATTATCATTATTATTGAATCATAATTGTTTTAATGAACAAAACCTTTTGTCTTTGTTCCTAAAAGCAATCTATCTTCATTGTGTACATAAAGGCCAACTAAAGTATGCTGTGGACCCCAGGTTGTGGGTTTTATCCCCAGTGGGGGTGCAAGAAAGAGGTAGCCAATCAATGATTCTCTCTCATCATTGACATTTCTATCTCTCTCTACCTTCTTCTCTGAAATCAATAAAAATATATTTTAAAAAACCACAAAGGAACAAAGTTCTAACTACTTGCTCCAACCAAAGTTTCTGTCTCTCTCTTTTTCCCTCTCACAAAAAAATTTGTTCCAAAGTATGCAAATATTTATTATGAAACATATTTCCTCTTTCTGTACAAAAGAATATAAACATGTTGGCTGACATATGGGCCCATGTGTTCCTTCACCGAGGTGTGATGAGACTCAGAACAGCATATGTGCCAGGTGATGGAGAGCTTGCCAGAGTGCAGGTGGGACTGTTGCTGTCTTGTGAAACAGGTGCAGGAAAGCCCATGTGAATAGAAGGCCCTGTGAAGTGAAGTTATGGTTACTCAGACTCACAGCACTAGTGCAGGACTATTAAGTTCAGATTCAGCTGTTTATTTAGCACCTTCCATGTGGACTTAGTGGACTTTAGGACTTATTCAGTCACAGAAATCACTTTACAAAATGGAAATTAGACTCATCCATTTGAGGTTTGAGGACTTAAAGAAATGAGGGAAACTTCCTATAGTGGTTATTCTTAAATTTTAGCATCATAAGAATTATTTGAAAATCCATTAACAGAGATTGCTGGGCATGACCACCTCATCCCCAGAACTTCTGAATCAGCAGTTCTGGGAGCAGCTGTATAAGTCACACTTCTCACATACTCCCAGCTGCTGCTGGTCTGGGAATGACTCTTCAAAAATCACTTTTCTAGTGTGCAGTGCACAGTGCTGAGGTCCAAAACCCTGGACTGAAGCGTGATACCCCCATACTATTAGTCAGAAGCAGGAAAGCCAATGTCATTGTGCTCAAGAGGCAGGAGCAGAGTGCAAAACTGGATACCACACTAAGGAAGTCGAAATAGTTCTAGGACTGAGGAGCCAAGTCAGAGGGTCTGAGAGGATGGCCACAGGCACATCTGGACTTCCCCAAACAGGGTTTAATTGGCTGCTGGAGATGAAGTGTGGGAGTAGGTTCATCAGAGTTTAAATGTACAGAGTAGAGTGGTCAGGGTAATATATCAGTTTTTGACTTTTAAATGTTTCATTCTTACTGTTCCTTTGTTATATGGTAAACTCAGCTTATACCAAAAGTCAATAACTCTAATCAGAAATGTGGCCATTTCTGTGTGTGTATGTGTGTGTTTTGAATAGGAATAGGTGAGACTCCTTTCAACTCATATATTGAAGTTTTTTAATCCGAGCACCCCACTGACGATGGAGGCAGGGATGAGTTCAGGACTAAAAGTAACTGCCCTTGTCTTTGAAGATCTTATATCTAGTGAGATGCATCTACCCCAAGTCAGAATGTGACAGGACTAGGAGGGAGGAGGGATTAATTAATTCCAGTTTGAGAGAAGCAGTGCTGAGAAGGAAGACACCTGGGAGATGAGCAGGAAGTTTCCTGGCAGAGACAGTGAAATTGGACAAGGACCATTGTCTAATATGCGGAAGGAAACATATTTTCCTGTTCCAAAGGGAATGATATTCTTTTACCTTAGACTCATTTCCATATTGGAGGAAAACTTTTTTTTTTCATTTTAAGACTTACAAAATGAAGGTAAATATATAGAAGAGAAGGCAGTTAGAGAAAACACATTTTACAAAGGCAAAAAGTCTCCCTGAGTAGAAAACACTTTGTTTTATCTTAATCTCTTTTCTGCTTACAACCCTCAAGGGAGCATTTCTTTTAGAGCTGTTGAATTCCCTGAATTCCACTGTGTGCTTGCATAAACTTCTTACAGTCAGTGTAAAACAAAGGAAGTTTTTTTTTTTACCTTATGTGAATCCTTTTTCATTCCATATGCAGTATACTGGTTGGAGAAATTAGCTGGATTGATGGTAATCAAATACAACACTTAAAATATATACTGTGGGGAGAAACCAAGATGGCGGCATAGGTAAACACCTGAAATTGCTGCCTCACACAACCACTTCAAAACTACAACTAAGAGAAAGGGCAGACACCACCCAGAACCACAGGAAGGCTGGCTGAGTGAAAATTCTACAACTAGAAGTAAAGGGAGAAACACACCGAGACTCAGAGGAGGTGCAGAAGTAAAGTGCAGAGGTATGGAAGTGTGCGAGAGCATGGAGAGGGCTGGCAGCTGAGGACCCAGTTGTCTTTTTCAATCCAGAGGGAGTCACAAGCTCCCGGCAGCTCTGCATGCCAGATCCAGGCGAGCTTTTTGGGATCCAGATTCATACGGGGAGAAGCTGGACTGTCTGGCAGTGGGAGTAACTCCAGAGCAGCTTTCTCTCAGTGGTGCTTGCAGCGATTACCATGGGACACAGACCCAGGGCCTCTTAGGGCTGGGCTGAGGATCAGCCATAGCTGTTTGCTCCACCCTGTTGACTCCCTGAGACCCTGCCCCACCCAAGCTGCACCTGCAGAGGCTTTTGCATATGAAAGGCTGGATAGCCTCAGACAGAGGCTAAAATAGCACCTCCTTAGAGATCCAAGAGCCAGTGTACCCAGTGGTCAGAGTGGGACCATCCAGATTACAACTCCTCAGATCAATAAGGGACACAATCAGGAGGCAGACTCAGTGAGCACCAAAGTCCCACTGAAGCAAGTCTTGCCCCATAAGGGTGTCTCCTGCACAGAAGTTCTCCCACCATAGACACAGTTGATTCTCACAGCCAATTTGCCTGGAGGTCAATTCCTTCCAGTGATACCAACAACAATCAAGGCTTAGCTACAACAAGACTGTGCACAAAGCCCACAAAGGAGTGCACCAAGAGTGTCCACTTCAGGTACTTGGGGAGGCTGAGCCAGTCGGCCCTATAGGACACCTAGCACAGAAAGCCACTCTCTCAATACAGGGAAGCAGCCAAAATGCAGAGACAAAGAAACAGGTCACAAATTACAGAAATGGAGGAAAGCAAACGACTGGATATAGAGTTCAAAACCACAGTTATAAGGTTTTTCCAGAATTTTCTAGAAACTGCTGATAAATTTAGTGAGACCTTCAAGGATATGAAAAAGGACCAGCTAGAAATTAAGCATACACTGACTGAA
>PVJC01045288.1:0-13759 GCA_004026665.1 Murina feae | reverse complement strand
AAGCCCCCCAGTGTGGTGTGACCAGCCTGAGTGAGGGGCTGAGGGCTGTTTTCAGGATGCCCACAGTCCCTTCAGGGTAGGGGGGTCCCGTCGGAGTGCCTGGCCAACCTGGGGAGGAGCTGAGGGCCCTTTTCAGGCTGGCCATGCCCCCTGGTGACCCAAACTTCTAGCCTCTCCTTTTTTCTTTTCTTTTCTTTTTTTTTTTTCAGGCTGGAAGCAGGTATCTGGGATTTATTTATCTTTTGTAATTAAAACTTTGTAGCCTTGAGCAGAGCTGAGAGTTGGCCAGGGCAGGTGGGAAGCTTGGCTTCCTCCATTGCTGGGGGCAACCCAAACCTCCTGCTGGCTCCAGCTCAGTGGCTGCCACCATCTTAGTTGGATTAGTTTGCATGCTCACTCCTGATTGGCTTGTGGGTGTGGCTTGTGGGCATGGCTTGAGCATAGCAGAGGGACGGTTAATTTGAATGCTTCTCTTTAATTATATAGGAGGATATAGGTGGTCCATTAGTAGATGAGCTACTAAGCTTTATTATATTGTAACTGACAAGTGAATACATGCTGTTTTGGAGGTGGAACGTGTATCTTAGTTATCTTTGCACCTCCTGTATGTCTACCATGAACATTGGCATATCATAGGTGCTCATTCTGAGCATAAGACAGTATGAAATGAAGTTAATGTGATCATCGTGAAACAAGTTAATCAGAGTAGAGCTATCTGGAGTGATTCACTCACAAGCGTTCTTTCATTGAGGTGATTCTCTGTGTTTATTAGAATCTCAAATTTCTTTGAACATTTTAAAAAATTTTATGACAACAAAATACTTTATGCCCCATATATGTCCTCTGACTATAAAGCTTGTTGCAAGCCAAAATTTTCCTGCTAATTGGAACAGAATTAGTTTTGGGATTACAAAAGGGGCATTAACTGCCGTAGAGAGTTGAGTTGCAGAACAAGGGCAAAAAGTGGAACATTTATTGAATCTATGCTTCAGAATCAAGTGCTTGAAACAATTGCAATAGTGAGGATTTCACACCAGAAAGAATTACAAAAGAACCAAAGAAACTTGCCTTCTCTACAATCTGAATGATTCATTATCCTGTGGAGGCTATACCTAAGGTCAGAAATACCTACAGCATACTCTTCTTTCATCTGCATCTAATAAACTTAAGCTAGGCACATTGGACAGCCTGCTGGAAAGAAAGGGAAATGATTAGGCTTATAAGTAGTGTTTTAAAGAAAATTAAATGTTATAACCTATATATTATGCAATTCATCAACTTTGTCATTAGAAAAACTAATTTTGGTTTTTAGCCTAAAATATCCTTACTTAATTTGAAGGTGACTGGTCCCTAGTACATATTAGTGCCAGAAGAGGAATATTTTACCTGAGGTAATAATAAAAGCTAATAGTTGCTCTGTGTTTACTAATTACCTAGCATGCTCTTATGAGGTTGGACTAGGGCACCAAGGCACAGGAAGGATAAGTAATTTTCCCTAGGAGAATCTATTACAGAAATTAGTAATTAAGTAGGTTAGATGTGAAGCAAATGTTTGCTGTATACAAATATGAACCATAAAGAAAAAAAGCATTAAATATGACAGGGTGGTTCTGATTTTCTGACATATCCCCAAACTGGTTCTTTCCCCCCCGCTCGCCCAGCACCACTTAACCCCTCCATGCCCTCTTCCACCTGAATGCACACGATCTCATCTGATCCTGAACAGGTTCTTGTTTAAAACAGTGACGTCTGTGGCTCTCAGGAAATACTATCATTTGGCCGTGTGGTTAACTGGAGGAGATAATTAAATGCTATTACTACTTGTAACTGGATTAGTCTCAGGAGAGGGTAAGATTTATTTGAAGTTGCAATAGACCCACTGAACCTGAAAGACTTGAAACTGGGAAGAAAGGTCATTGTCACATTAGGCAAAAAAGGTTTTTAAGTTATTACTTTTAATTTCATGTTTTTATACAGTTCATGTGTCTATTTGTTGTTGTTTTTTTAATTTTATGTATTTTTTACAGAGAGGAAGGAAAAGGGTAGGAAGTTAGAAACATCAATGAGAGAGAAACATCCATCAGCTGCCTCCTGCACACTCCCTACTGGGGATGTGCCCGCAACCAAGGTACATGCCCTTGACCAGAATTGAACTTGGGACCATTCAGTCTGCAGGCCGACGCTCTATCTACTGAGCCAAACCAGTTAGGGCTCTGTTTGTTTTTGTAAAAATTATATATAGTTTTTTCCACTTCAGTATCATATTGAAAATAATAGCAAAAATTGTGCATGTCATTAGTACAGAAGCTGATTTCTGATAAATGATTTTGTTGTTTCTCATCTGGTAATGCACTTAGCTTAGATATATTTAAATGTACCTAGGGCTTTGAAAACAGATAAAAGAACATTGGAATAGACTAGAAGCATCAATTAGTAACAGTGCATTGTACTAAGGAACCAATCAGCCTTAAGCTCATTGGCACTAATGTGAATAGGTTTATGGTGTGTCCAGCGGGGTAGGAAGGACTGTGATTATTCTGCCTAGTAAGTGCATTCAGCTTCTAATCAGGGGTATGTCATAAATGAATTTCATTTTTTTCATCATTATTTCTGTTTTAGCTGTTTTCTCCTCAGTCCAAGCTTACCAATTTGAAAGCCATCTCCTTCACTGCAGGACAAAGCAGCTGAAGTCATCCTCCTTTGTTTATTATACCAAGACAGTTACCATGGGAATAGTATAATGTCATAAAATAAGCACAATAAAATAAATCCAGAATCAAGGAGGGGCATATGGGTCAGGTATGAAAGAGTTTATTTATTTAAATAAACAATGGCCTTGGTAAGCATAAAAAATGTCAAGGTAAATTACTGAAAAGGCACAGAGAACAATGAACAAAGAGCTTTAGGAAGATATTTCCAAAATTCAAAGATTGTCCTTTGTATATGTGTATGTGTGGTGGCGGGGGAGTAGGGGTTAAGGAGCTAGAAGATTATTAACCCCCCCACAAACCCAATTTCTGGCTATAAGTCAGTTTTCAATATCTCTACATTGCACATAAGCATTCTCTTTGTAGCTCTCTTTGAATCCCAGTTCAATGTGGAGGTCACATTTTTCTCTACCTGTGTTTTAATCAGTCTACAAAGACTGTGCTTCAAATGGTAGTTTTATTTCATACATTTTACTATATCTTGGGTAATATCCCAACCTCAAGCACTCTTCCCCAGGAAACAAGACCACTGCAGTAGTCAACTATGATTGCTCATGACAAATACCTGCAGGTGTGCGGGGTTAAGACAGAACGTTGAGATCCACTGGTGAAGAGAGTGACGTGACAGTGAGGTTCCTTGCAGGCCACATTTTCTTGTGACCTTGGAAAATATTAGCATTCCATTCTAGGTTTTGTCTCAGGTGCACTTTCACTGAGTCGGATGGCAATGATCTATAGATATAAAACCCTAAGCGCCAGGGTCACCAGGTGCTGGGCTCATGCTGGCAAGTGCAGCTGTGGCAGCATGAGCTTCTCTTGCCTCCATGTCAGTGCTACCAAGCAGGTAGCTGCCACCGGCACCACGGGCTGGGATGAGCAGGAGCAGCATGGCGTCTGCCCGGGCTCAGGCTCCTCCCTGACTGCCTGCTGCTTTACGCACTACTACATCCTGATTCCCACAGGCCTGGGTCAAAACCAGCAGTCCGACATCCCCCTTCAGGTCCCAGATTGCAAGAGGGCACAGGCCAGGCTGAGGGACCTACTGGGGCATGAATCTGTGTACTGGGCCTCTAGTAAACATATAAATGTACCCTCTCATCAGGGATCTCCCACTCTGCCATAAGGGTAAATACCTAAGACTAATTATGACATCATGAGATAGAAATGATAAATCAAACTCATAATGCAGCAAAGAGAGGTAACAATTGTTTTCTGAAAGGGTAGGGAGCATCTTCTCAAAATGACATATTTGTAAAAATGAGCTGCATTTGTAAATAGAAAAGGTGGGGAAGGCTTAAGCAAAGGATGTAACATCAGTCAAGTAGGTAAACCCAATGTGTTTATACATCTGTGTTGGGTCTGCTCCTTTTTGAATCCTTTTTGAATTCAATTATAATATAGTCAATGTGTAGCTAACACTTCCTTCTTTCTGCTTTTTAATCAATTTATGAAGGCTACATTTCCTAACATGATAAATAGCTCTTATTTCACACCTTTTTCTGTGTTTTTCAGAAGCCTTTGTATGTGGTTTATTAGAATTGATATATTAATATGTCACAACTCTGCAATATTTCATATTTCTAGACTTGGGAAAAAGACACCCTAGGTTCAAATCATGGCTTTACAACCTAGTTCTTGTGGCAAGTTGGACAAGATATTCAACCCTTCCAACTCCCATGTGCAAAATGAAGATAAAATTTTAAAAATATTTGAGTTTATTATTGAGTTCCTACTATGGTGAGGCAATGTGCTGAGTTCTCTGCATGTATTAACCCATTCAGTCTTCTCAGCAACACAGAGGCCTCACTAATTCAGCATGCATGAGCTTAAATTCATTATTTTATATGAAAACCAAACTAGAGGGCTTAATCTATCTTCGAGAAACCTGAAGCTGCAAACATGACATTCATCATGGTTTGGTGCAATGGGACAAGACGGGAATGAAATAAGAGGCAGATGGAGTTTGAATGCCGGAGACTCTTATGCTATGTTAAGGAGTAACCAATACCCATTAAGATGTTTAAGCGAAGGAGTACTATGGTCAATGTTACGTTTTATAAGATCTTTCAGATCTTATATGGATAGTGATTTGGGTGTCTCTAACTTTAGTTTGCTTTACTGAAGCTAGGGACATCTATTGGGAAGGAGCTCTAGTATCCTACATATAAGCTCACGCAGCAGAGCACTAAAATTGGAGAGGAGGAGGCAGTTTTAAGAGCTGAAGAACATTTCTGCTGGAGATCTTCGGAACGTTTGATTATAAACTCCTTAATTTTTTGAGTTACATGCAAGAGACTAGTAAGGTCCCAATTCTTGGAATCAATTTAGTGAAACATTTCCAATTCAGAGGCATGTTCTTGACTTCCCAATCAGAATTCACACAGCTCCTCTTATTTATGCTGTTCCATTGCTTTTATATCATAGCCAGACCTCAGACCACTCCAGAAACAACTTCCTCTTGAGTATACCACATAGAGAACAAAAGCAGGAATCCTCACTGCTCCTGTGTTACGGTCTCCGGGCTATGAACATGGGCAGGGGGGCGGGGGGATGGTGATGAGGGGATTCCAACTAAATGCACAGTTTGCAAATCATGGGAGAGGTCTAGGCTGAGAAAAAATTATAGATTTGCAGCATATTGATGCTGCTGAGAACCATGAATTTGGATGAGCTAAGCATAGAAATAAGCATTTACTGAGAAGAAGCCAAGCACGAGGCCTCGCCAATGTTTAGAAATCTGGGAGGTAAAAGAGAGCCAGAAAAAGAGACTGGGAGGAAGAGCCTGGGGTGGAGGAGGAAAACGGAGAGTGATGTCTTAGAGGTGAAGTGAAGAAAGAGTTTGGAGGAGAAATAGTGACCTCTGCCCAAAAGATGACTGAAAGGTTGAGTAAAATGAGGAGTGTGGATATACACAGCAATGTGGAAGTCACTGGTGAAGTCGGCAAATGCAGGTTCAGTGAATGGTAGGGTAAAGGTTTGAGGAAAAGGGAAGAGAATTACAGAGTGAATTCAGACAGCTCTTTTGAGGAGTTTTGCTGAAAATATCTGTGTATTGAAATGGTAGCTGGAGAAAAATGTTGGATTAAGAGAGTTTCCCCCCCCCCACCCCAACTTGCTATGATAAATTTTTTAAAATATGCTTCTAGCACAAAAGAATAGGGTGTTGATAAAGGTACTATTGTGGTTTAACAATTGTTGAAGTTTTTTTATATTTGTTTTTATATTATTTTTTTCTGTAACATTTGAAAGTACATTGCATACATCATATATTTTACCCCAGAACATTATAATATTTATTGCTAAACATAATGTATCATTGTAATACTATTACTACACCTGGAAAAATTTAACATCCAGTCCATATTTAAATTTCCCTAACCCTCAAAGTCTTTTATAGTTGTTTTCGGCAATTGGAATCCAAATCAAGTTTTAGGCTGATATTTTATTTTGATTTGTTTTTGGTTTTTTTGTTTTGTTTTGTTTTGTTTTTTTACCCTCATAACATTACTTGGAAGAGACTAGGACAGTTTTCATGTAAAATATTATATATTATGGATTTTTCCAATTGTTTCTTTGATGAGTCATTTAAGTTATTCAGTTACATCACTCCCCCATTCATAACCCCCTGGCTGTTTGTCATATAAACAGCAAGTTAGGTCTAAAGACTTGATTAGTTCTTGATTAAAACTTTTTTTTTTTTTAACCGTAGTCCTTTGTGGGTGATGCTTGTATATCATTGTGTTATATAAAGATCAAGTGTCTCACTATTATAGATGCTGTTTGAACACATGATTGAAGCTATTTAAAAAATAAGGTAGCAGAAAAATACATGTTTGTATACTAATGAAAATGATCCAATGAGGAGGAGAAGTTGAAAATGAGGAAAATTGATGACAAATTAATAGAGTGATGTCATTGCATAAGCAAGGCTAATTAATGTGCAGGTGGAAGGGCTATACCATGTACATTCCTTAAGTACACACATGATCACCAAAGCGGTGGCTTCCAGGAGAAAAGCAGAGAACATGGACACAGACACAGCAGGTGGGAGAACACGGTGCTGTCCTAGTAGAAACTTGTAAGATGTTCTCTTTCTCTGTGAAGTAGGAGGCAAGGTCACTAGCTAAGAGATCTGAGGAGAACACCTTGCATTTTTGAGAAGAGAAAGGAAGAGGTGAATAGTCCTAAAAGAGTGGGGGAGTGAGTGGATTTTGAAATTTTGAAAGCACCAAGAAATAGGACAGTAGTTATGTTTGAGAGTAACGACGAGCCTGGGGTGTACATTTAGCCAAGAAGTAGGTGCGTGGGAGTAGAGGGTGGTAATGACTGCAACAAGAGAAGTACAGTCTGATAATGTGTTTGAAGCCTAGGAGGAGGGAAGGAATAAGCAGCAATGAGTAATAAGCAGTCCTACTCCATCTCCAGGCTGAGGAGGAAGTGGAGCATGGGAGGGAAAAGAACCACTGCCTGAGAAGACTGCAGAAAAAGCAGTGAAATGAACACCGTCCATCCTGAGTACTTAATAGCATAAGCGTTTATCTCAGATTTTTACATATATGTCATCCTCAGAGCAATCCTGTGTGGGCACTAGTATAATAGTCTTCACTTCATAGATTCCGAAGCTGAGGACAGGGAGATAAAATAAAGTGCCATGTCTTTGATGAGTAAAGGATCGGAAATTATAGCTCTCAGTCTGATTTTTTTTTTTTTTATATGTAAAGGTTATCCTGTTCTGAGTCTTATTATGTGCCAGGATATTAGGCAGGAAAAGTGTCTTTATACTGCTTTGTGTTTTTGTAAACTCAGCACACTTTCCTCAGTAGTCTTAACTCTATTATTAGGAGGTTGTATTTCCCTTTCTTATCATCCCTAATAAATGCATTGACTACTTTCCTGAGTTCTATTTAATCACTTCATGTTCCTGATTTTGAATCATCAGCATGGTAGAATGACTTTAGAAAGTCAGAGGATCTGGAGTTAAGCCCTGACTTACTGCTCACTAGCTATGTTCTCGTTAACAAGTGACTAGTACTCTGGCCTTAATAACTTGTGATTGAAATAGGTATAAAGTTACACTGAGAAAAGATTGTATGGAAGAACATGTTGCAAAATAAGAGACAATGTTTTACTCTCCTAATATTTTCATATAGGTGACAATGAAAAATTTGCTGTAAATAAAGTTCTCACAGAACTGCAACTTCCTTGAAGTGCTTAGAGGGGAAAAAAGTCAAAGCCAACATCTGAAAAACATAGCTGAACCATTTCTTTTTGCTGAACCTTCTCTCTGGAGAGGGAAGATAGTGCTTACCTTTGTGTAAGACTCAGCCAGAAGCACTTACAGGTAATCTGACTGAACCCTATGTCTTAGAGTTCTTTGGTAATAAGGCACTCCAGATACATGATTAATACTTTATCCAAGATGAACCCTAAGCTCCAAGTAGCTGAAGCACTAGGCGGTGCCCTGATTCAGCACTCCCCCTCAAGCCACTGTTCTACCACCCTGTCTCCTCCTGATCGCATGGTGAATTTTTTCTTTTAATCTTTATTGTTGAAAGTATTACCTATATCCCCCGTTTTCCCCCATTGATCTCTTATAGCCCACCCCCACTCCCACCATAGGCCTTCACCACCTTATTGTCAGTGACCATGGGTTATGCATGTATGCATACAAATTCTTTGGTTGATCTCTTCCCACCCACTCTCCCTCCCCTGCCTTCCCTCTGAGGTTCCTCAGTCTGTTCCATGCTTCTATGTCTCTAGATATATTTTGTTCATCATGTTTATTTTATTCATTAGATTCCACATATGAGTGAGATCATGTGATACTTCTCTTTCTCTGACTCTCTTATTTTGCTTAGCACAATACCCTGCAGGTCCATTCATGCTATTGCAATGGTATATGGTGAGTCTTGTTCAGATTTTTTCTGCCTGAATTCTAGCCTCTACCAGGATCACTTCTTGCATCAGGCTCATTTTTAGGTGTCAGCCTCAAAGGTAGAATTAAAATAGAAGGCTGGTGGGTATCAGGTTTCATTACCTCTTTTCTCAGGAAATTTTCTTGTTTCTATATTTAAACACATGGATACAAAGAAATACACAATGGAGTGGTCCTGGTCAACCACACCAGCAGCTGCAAACATGTACACTGAAGGAAGGTTAAGTTCTCTCTACACCTACATTGAGTTGAAGGCCCAGAAAAAGCCTGATAAATACATATACATATTTAAGTTTCTTGATAAATTCCTGTAATATGCATCATCTATTTTACTCTGAAGGTTTGAGAAAGAAAGGAATACCCTATGTACATCTGGATAGATAGTAGAAATCATAATTATTGAAATCAACTGGACAGTGTAATCGGCCTAGGATTTGACTCATAAAAACCAGAGAAAGGGCAGGTTACCTACCTGTTTCCTGGCTATGGAATTTATTTAACATATTCTGAAATTTTGAGTTTTCGACCTTCAATCATCAATGTGAAATGTGATCTTTTAAATAACAGAAGAGCTCTATTCAGTGAAGTAATTACAAATTTAAAACTCTTGCCTTCTTTACTAATGAACCTAAATATTTTTTAGTTATTTCAAGTTGTTTTCTCTTAGGCATATTTACACATACTCTACCTCACATTCCTAATTCATCCTCTTCCCTACTCTGGTTCAACTATGCCGTAGGACCGAAGTATGCATGCTTAGATAAGTAGTAATTTTTTTCACGTGAAAAAAAGTACATCAGCTAGCTTTCTTTATAGCATAGTTGTTAATATTTTGCATAAAGATGAAAAAAATCTAACACAATATTCTTTTCTCCTTGTCCTGGAACATGGAAGATCAAGTTCACATGTATTAATATGATTCTATATCATTTTACTGTGAAGATTTTACACTGTCTTACTGTTAAATCTTCCAAGGAAAATATGCCTGTAAAGAAACAGCTTTGTTGTGTAGTGAGTGCCCTGATGGTTTCCGCATTTCCACGTGGCTTGTGTGTGGGGCTTGTCTGTCTGCCATCTGACCCGCCTCTTAGTAGAATGTGCGCTGGGTCCTTCTGGAAGAAGGGATTGATAAGCAGCCTACTGAAGTGCTGACCCAGGCGGTTTCTCACCCCTCTCCCTAGTTTCTGTTGAGCACACAAGACTCTCTGCTGCTCCCTCTTAGGGTACATTTGCCAGCTTTAGCATAAGCTTCTGATGCTTCCTGCCTGTAAGTTTAGAGTGAGCTCCTCAATTGCATAGTGTCCTAAAACCCATGCCATCTGTCACCTGGCCTCTTTGGTTTGGTGTCATCCTGTAGGAAAAGGAATACAGGGAGATGACATTATGCTGATCTTGTGTTTCTGGACTATGTGAGTAATAAACTGAGTCCACCCTGGCTTGCTTTCACCTTACCAGTAAAACCTTTGGAAGAGTGCAAGCCAGTCTGTCAGCAGGAGGAATGGCTTTGTGGCTTTGTCAGCCATTGCACTGCTACTGAGGGACTGTTTGACCACTTGACATAACTCATCTAAACAATATTCTTATTTCAAGCATTCAATAAATGCCTATAGTTTACTTATAGCATAGGAGTGCTGTGTAGTGTAAGGTGACCAGATTTTAACATTGGTAAAGTAGGACACTATTGACCAGGGGGGTTCTTTTTTTTTATTATTCCTTAAAATATTACAAAGAGTAATACATATGTCTCTTTCCAAAAATCGGGACTTTTTAAAAATGCCATGGGACGCGGGACAAATTGTTAAAAATTGGGACTGTCCCGCCAAAAGCGGGACATCTGGTCACCTTAGTGTAGTGGGAAGAGAACAGTAGATGTAACCACAGGCATTTTCAAGCTTTGTATGTTGATGTCATATATTTCCATATCTTTAAAATAGGAACAACACTAAAAAGAATTGTACATGAGAATAAAATAGCACAATGAGATATTATTTGTTGATTATAAACCAGATATATGGGTCTGTTTCAAAAATCTACTTCATGTGCTAACTTATTTAATCCTCACGAGAATATAGAATTTGATAGTATCTCCTCATTTTCTAGATAAATATGCAGGGGATTAGCTTGCTTGATGCCAGAGCCTAGATCAGAACCCAGGTATTCCAACTCTGGACTCCCTTATAATTACTGTATTAGAGTGCACCTCTAGTTAGTGAATAGGATGTTCCCAAACATTACCAGTCCAATGGTAGTTCAAAGAAGGACCACAGCCACTTTTCATAGAAACATCTGCTCCTAAAGTTAAATAAGCAAAGAATGGATTTTCTTTCATTAATTCCAAAAATAATAAGTTGATGATGCCTTCCAGTGAAAACAACAATGATAATTATTTCAAATAAAGATTTTCATGTTCAGATTTATCTAACAGAATTTATATAACAGAATATGCTCACTGTTCCTTTGATAGGTTTTGTTGGTAGTAGCTCCAGTATTCCTAGGGACAGCAGATATATGCCCACAACCCTGCCCCAGAATGCCAGCAGTTTTCCTCATACAGCTTAGAATGTAAGGTTACAATTTTGTCTTCCTTTAAGAACCACATTTGGTGGCAGCTGCAAGTAGCAGTTATATTATTGGTTAAATTTTATGATACACACATATTCTATATCTTGTCCAAAGTAACTGGAAAATATTTTACTTGAACCTGTTTGCTTCAGGGTAAGATACTTTCCTGCATGTTTTTAGGTACTAATTACTGTGCCATCTTAACTATCTGGAAAGATCAGCATACTCTCAATTAAAATTTGCAAGTTCAGTAATTTATGACTGCCTCTATGAGCACTTAAAAGTATTTTAGGGGATGTGTTTGGGTTTTATTGGTAGGTTAACTCTTGGGACATAAACCCATATTTATTCAACTTTTGTCAAATGTTATATGCTGTCATGGCTCAAAGCTCTTAAATTAATCTCATTTACTGTGGGTTCTGACAGTTCAAGTTCATGTGTTTATAATAGCATTTGATACGGTACATTTTGCATGAAAAAAAAAAAGTGCCACTTTTAAATATCAGCTCAAAACTTGTTCATAGTAGGCACTCAGTAAATATTTATGAGTTGTATAAATAAATGTCACTACAGTCACTTTACCATAATTCTCATGCAGAGCATAATATACCAAAGGATATCACATGCTAACAGTTACAACTAAGGGGGAAGGCCATGTAGTATCAAAATAAACATAGTTTACAATCAATTTTGTCCACAGCTTTGAAATTATGAGATTTTTATACTTTTAATTGAAATATTTACATATATTTAAAAATTTTATATAAAGTGAAGGCTTTTTAATGTTTGAATTATTAAATTTCAAATTTGTATGATTCAAATATATATAAAATGAAACTCCATGCACATGATTTTCTGTAAGAAGATTTTCTCCTCTTAATTTTTATTACAGAGCATTTTTTTCATAAAGAAATTTAAGCAGCAAGTAAAGTAACAAAATGGAACCAAAAACCTTTATCACAACATTAACAGTAGTGGAGAAAATAGGAAAGAAAGAGCAAAGTAAACACAGATAAAAGAAAAAAAGTCACCTTTAGGCGACCATATGCTAGAAAAACACTCAAAGCATGTTTAGAAAGATCATTGTATTTTAGTCGGTTTAGAACGCATGGGCTTTGATGTACAGATTACATTTTTGTTCAGTGTTTGTAGTTGGGAATGTCTAAAAATATGTGCTGCAGGATCACAATATGATAGTCCCTCTTTCTTTTATAAATGTTTTCAAAAGAATACTGATCCAAAACTCTGCTCCTAACTCATCTGCTTTAGAATCAGTACTGTTGCTATAGTAAGGTCCAGCTGGTCCTATCATATAGAGTCTTCTGGTGTGTTATCCCATACTGCTGTCATGCCCCTAAGTTCGTATTATTCCTTACTTACAGCCTAATAAGTTATGAAACAGAGAGTGCACAGCTACAATGCAGGTCGAGTGGTGCAAAGGCTAGTGTCTTCAAAGAATCCTCAGCCCATTCACCGATCCTAAGAAACTGCTGTGTTAAAGACTAGGAGAGTGGAATGCAATAGTCTCTTATTCACATGCATGCAGTCCTTAGTTCCCTTAAAGTAAAAATCCCAATATTTATATAGCTATTACACCTGATTAGCATGCCTCTTCAGACCATAAGGAACATAATGAGATAAGTTATTTCTTAGGAAATCCAATGATATTGAATAATTGTTTTAGCAGATTGTGCTTTATGCCTTCAAGATAGTGAGTGATTAAGTTTCACTTTATCTGTAGGCTTTTCTGAATTCCATGGGAAAAATTGGTTATACCTTTTAGAGTGTACCCTTCAAACTTATTCATAATTGTCTTTATCACTCTTAGCACATCACATAGCATTTATCACTTAATTGATCTATTTATTCTACTCTTCTCTACTCTCAGCAAATACCCAAATGCTTGTACTAGAATTTCTATGCATCTATCATATGTTTAAAATGTAATATTTTAATTTAAGGTGCTTTATTTTAGATGTTTAGATTTTTATCACTTAAGGGAAATTACAGTTTCTTATGTTTTATGCTGAAAAATTATTCTGTATGCTGCCTGGTTATTCAATAGATTCTCTGAGTCTCCTTCATAGTGTTTGCATGTGAGGAAGAAATAGGGGCCATTTCTCTGCTCATGAAAACCTAAACTTAGAGTAAGGGCAGGATCAACCTCTCATGCCAGAAATTCTTTATGATAAATTCTAAACTTTATTATGATAATATTTGTGGAGTTGAACCTTGGAAATTGTTCTTAATGATTTCTGAAGTTTTTTAATATTTACTAAAGGAAATGTGGTAATCCACCTCTACCCCCATCCCAACCTAATAAAAAAACTTATTTAAATGAAAAAATTGCATGTTACAATTTGAAAAAATTAAATAATTTTGGTTTGGGACAGTGTAAGTAGGAGGAAATTACTATGATCTTCACCTGGTAATAAATTTTATTTTATGTATACAATGAAATGTGTTAATGATTCTACATAAATGACTAGATTTGCTTAATGTAGATTTTAGTTCCCATAAAATAACTGTGGGGGTTTTGTAGTTGTTGTATTAA
>PVJC01045287.1:0-13747 GCA_004026665.1 Murina feae | reverse complement strand
GAAAAATACCTCTGACTAAAAGATGATAGTAATTGTAGGTGCCTCATAAAGTTATTGGCAAGATTAAATGAGCCAATAAAAAGAAAACAATAGCTCTAGCATCTGGTAATTGCTAAAAAAAATTATTTTATTTTCTACCTCTCTTTATTCTCCTTCTCATTATATTATAATTATTATTAACTAGAGGTCCTAGTGGCTGCCAGCTGCTGGCCAGGGCCTCCCTCCCTTCACTGGGTGGGCCCTGCTCCCTGGTCGAACTCCCAGACAACTCTGGAGGGGACAATTTGCATACTATGCTTTTATTATATAGGATAAGAATTTTAATACATATGAGTTACAATTATTTCATATGTTTATGTGGTTGTTTATATTTTACTCTCAAACTCCTGGTGATGTGACAATTTGATTTCATGCAAATGCCAAGTAAAATAAAACATTTTTAATAGCATTCATCTCTATTACCTGCTAAGAATGATAAGTTCAGAATTTCACAACTATCCTGACATTCTTTCCAATTAAATGCCCTATATCTCTTAAAAAGTAAGAGGCTTCTACTTACATCATAATCATTAGGTTTTTATTTTGTTTGTTTTTTACTTCATCCAAGTACATTTGATAATTGCAAGAGGGGGAAATAGTCACAAGCAAAGTGTTCGATTACATTGGAGCCAGAGTAATCTAACTGGAGGAAAAAGAATAACTGGTGATAAGATATGTAAGAATCCTGCCAGCCAAGCCCAAAAGACAAGCAATATAAAGACTCGTTTGTTCATGATAGTTGTATAATTTGGCAGAATACTCTGAAGCAATATCCAGCTTTTTCAAATTTATTGAGTATGACATTTGGGAAATTTTAATATGGGAGTAACAAAGGGAAAATAACTGTAATGAAGCAAAACGTGTTTTGAGAGAGTATGAATAATAGAAGTCGTTGATAAGGACCTTATCCTTTTAATGTTACTAGCACTTTCACTTACCAGAGAAAAACATAACCTTTTGAAAAGTATCTTTAAAAGCTTGTTTAACTTGCTGGTTCCTCAGGGTATATATAAACGGATTCATCATAGGAGCAACCGAAGTATTCAGAATAGCTACTCCTTTGGTCAATGATGCCTTTTCTTTTGCTGAAGGGTTGGCATACATGAATATGCAGCTTCCGTAAGAGATGGAAATGACAATCATATGAGAGGAGCAGGTAGAAAATGCCTTTTTTCTCTGGCTGGCAGAAGGCAGTCTTACAATTGTCCTAATGATGAACATGTAGGATAGAATTATTAATGCCAAAGTGAAAAGCAGAATCACGATTGCAGAGTAAAAACCAATCACCTCCAGGAGCCAGGTGTCTGAGCAGGACAATTGCAAGAGGGGGAAATAGTCACAAGCAAAGTGATCGATGACATTGGAACCACAGTAATCTAACTGGAGGAAAAGAATAACTGGTGGGAAGATATTTAAGAATCCTGCCAGCCAAGCACAAAAGACAAGCAATATGCAGACTCGTTTGTTCATGATGGTTGTATAATGCAGGGGCTTGCAGATAGCTACATAGCGGTCATAGGACATGGCAGTTAGAAGATAAAATTCAGTTATACCCATGAAGATGAAGAAAAACAATTGAGCTGTGCAAGTATTGTATGAAATGGTTTTGTCTCTGGTGATGATTGTGCCTAAAAATCTAGGAATACAGACAGTTGTAAAGGATATTTCTAATACAGAGAAGTTCCTGAGGAAGAAATACATAGGGGTCTGTAGATGAGAATCCACCAAGGTGAGAGTGATAATGGTCAAGTTCCCAGACACACTCAATATATATGTGATAACTAAAAAGAGAAAAATCACGATCTGAAGCTCTGGATCATCTGACAGTCCTAGAAGAATGAATTCTGAGGGTATTGTGCGGTTTCTCATTGCTGATCCGTCCCCCTGCTTTACAACAGAAAATATTTTTCCCCTTCAGAACATTAAAAAAGTTAAAACAAGATTGAGGATTGAGTATGAAATTTTAAAAATATCTATGATGATAAATAACCTATGAAATTCAAAAACCCATTTCCCCTTCAGCCATGCTCTTCCATTTCCATCAACCTTACATTCAAGTAATGAATATTAACTGAAATTAAATATAATCTTTTTTCTTTGAAAACACAGAGACCGTGGAAAAAAATCTTGTGCTAATATTAAACAACAGTTATGATTCTAATGTTTCTTTAAAATTAAGCTTGCAAGTTTTCTTTAAAATATTTAGCTCCTTTAAAAACATTCTAACTGATCATTTTCAACTCAATATTATAAAAATAGTCCAGATTGTGGTAACTGAAATACAGAGTTTGAAAGTTTGCAGACAAAAGAGATTTTTCATTTTCGGGCTTATATAATTTTAGGAGACTTTTAAAAGTTAAACAACTACGCAACATAGTAATCGTCTCACTGTGGAGCATGCGTGTTTATCCATGCAAATGTTTTGCTGGCATTCTCTTCTATATTACTTTCTTAAGTGTTCAATTGATGCTACCACTCTCTACACATCATTTTTCCCCTTTTCTAATAAAAAGTCCAGAAGAACAAGAAAGGTAAACTTCTGATATTAAAATAAATAATTGCCCCAAAACAGTTTAACTCATTCAGTGCACAATTCATTTTTTTTTGTTTTCAATATTGCAATGGCAAAGAAACAAGTAGATGATCAATACAACATTTAATGGGAAGGAGGTTTTATTTCTAATATGGAATCACTTTTTATAATGTGTTTTCTATATCAGAATACCATTAAACTTAAAAAAAGTAATTGAACAACTCGCAAGTTATTTCTGGATTCCTGCTTTAGGACTCCATTACTAGTCTTCTTGCTATTAAACAATTACTTAACTTCTAATATAAAAAGGGATGTAAGTCCACAAATACATATGCAAATAATATTTTACACATTTGACTAAAATAGAATATTATATTGAAGAATAAGAAATCTACTTACTTCTTGGTTCTTCTTGATGATTTAGTCTCCAATTTAACTGTCTAATTGGTTTAAATATTTACATGATTTCAGAACTGATAAGTTGAGTAGGCAATTGATTTTATTTTTATTGTACTGCCAGAACAAGTGTGGTAACTTAACTTTTTTCATGACTCTCAGAGATCATACTTCTCTCTCCCTTTTTTTTTAGACTAGTAATATTTGACAATATCCTTTATTCCTGTACTCTAAAATTTTTGGAACATATTATCATAAAACTCATTTTTGCTTTTTGTCTCTCACCTGAGACCCATCAATTATACCTGGATAAATAAATAAATAAAAACATTGATTAAAGATTTTCTTTGAATTTATGGAAACACTTTAAATAAGTATTTTGTAATTCTATGATTGCACATCTATAAACCTAAATATAATTTCCTTCTACTTCAGAGACCTGTGATATTTTCCTGCAAATGCTGTTTTAAGAAATAGGAGCTAAGAATGTTCTTCTTTATATGTGTCACACGAGTGGAACTGGACTTATTTTATCTGTGTCTTTCCTGTTGGCTCAGGGGAGTTCATTAAGTAACTGCCAAGGAGAGGCATCTTAACAGATACAGATGATTAATTTTTATGAACATTGAAAAAGATTAAAAAACAAAATGGTTGAGGAAAATGAGGCAAATATATAAACGAGATGTGTAATGAGTGTGTCAAAGTTTGATTTAGAATATGACTCTTCTATCATTGTCCAAGGAGTCCACTTTTTTTCCTCATCAAGATTCTGGACTTAAACCTCAGGAAGGTTTATGTGCTTACAGGTCCTGAATTTTGGCATATTAGAGAAGAGTTCTTTACTGTCCCAGAAAGAAATGGTACACAACACAGCATTGGATTTCTAGTATGACTTGATTGTCTTCTGAAATGGACATGTTAAGACTGATGAGGAGTTTTATCCCAATATTGACTCTGAATTGAGAAACCCTTCCCATGGTCCATGACTAATACAACAATATTTGCTATAAGTTACTTAATTGCCTTTGACTACTTTCCTTAACCATATCATTTACTGTCCAGCAGGAGTGGCTCAGTGGTTGAGCATTGACCTATGAACCAGGAAGTCACGATTTGATACCCAGTCAGGGCACATGCTTGGGTTACGGGCTTGATCCCTAGTATGGGGCATGCAAGAGGCAGATGAACAATGGATCTCCCTCATTATTGATGTTTCTATCTCTTTCTCCCTTTCCTTCCTCTAGGAAATGAATAAAAATATTTTTAAAACAAAAACAAATGAAATCTTTCATGAAATCCTAATATTAAATTCCTTTGCCTATATTTGTGAATATGACATCTTTTCATTGTAAGAATATTTATAAACCAAGAAAATAAATATTTGGAAATCAGGCATTAGATATTTTTAACTTATTTATTTTCACACTAGGGGCTTGGTGCACAAAAATTTGTGCACTCGGGGTGGAGAGAGTCCCTCAGCCCGGCCTGTGCCCTCTCACAGTCTGGGACCCCTCAGTGGATATCCTATGATGGCCCCAGTCTTCCAGGCACCTTCTGTGTGTGTGTGTGTGTGTGTGTGGCCACTGGGGACCTGCCCCCAGCTGCATCTGAGGCTCAGAGCAGTCCTCCTGTGTGTGTCTACCTGCTGGGGGCCTGCCCCCAGGCACACTGTGGAGGCTTAGAGCAGGCACCCCCTCTATGTTGATCTCTCAAACTCTTGCCCTCCACTGCATGTTGTTCTCTTTTTTCAGCTGTGGCCAGGGGTGGGTGCTACCTGCATCCCAAGCTTGCCTACTGCCCATCTTCCTTCAGCCACCAGAAAGCAGGGAAAACCCCACCTCATGGTCAGGCCAGCCTTTTCCTTCTCCCTGATCCACGGATGGGACCTGGGAAGCCACCAATCAGGCCGCCGACTCTTTCCCACTCACCCGTCCCCTGCTGCCTTCCTTTCCCACTTCCCGGTGCCACCAAGGGATCTGGGGAGCTGCCAAGCAGGACCCCAACCCCTGCAGTCTTGCTTTAACACTCCCCGGTGCCCCGCAAAAGGCCTGGGCAGCCACCAAGCAGGCCGAGACTCCCCGCTACCTCTTTCCCACTCCCCAGCCCACCACCTTGCTTTCCCACTTTCTGGTGCCCTGCAAGGGGCCTGGGAAACCCACCAAGTAGGCCACTGAACCTCTGCTGCCTCTTTCCTGCTCCCCGATGCCCCTCCATGGGCCTGGACAGCTGCCAAGCAGGCCGCCAACCCCCTGCCACCTCTTACCCACTCCCCAATGCCCCACAAAGGGCCTGGAAAGCCCACCAAGCAGGCTGCCGACCCCCTGCCGCCTCTTACCCGCTTCCTGGTGCCCTCCAACCCTGCCGCCTCTTTCCCACTCACGGGTCCTGGGTACTGCGCTGTCCTGCCCTGCAGCCACTCTGTGCACTCGGGAGGTCCCTCAGCCCAGCCTGTGCCCTCTCACAGTCTGGGACCCCTCTGGGGATGTCCACCTGCTGGCGTGCCTGACCAGCCTGGGTGAGGGGCTTTAAAGCTGCCCACAGCTCCCATTGACCCAATGTCCCAGCAAGGCTGGCTGGACGCAGATTTCTAGGGTTTATCTCCTATAATTGATGCTGTTCCTTTAAGGGCTGGGGTTTGTTTATCTCCTATAATTGATGCTGTTCCTTTAAGGCAAGGCCTTTTACTAAGGAAGCCTCCTCTGCCTCACCTCTGTGGCTTCTATAATGAAACAATTGTTACTCTTAGACTTAGGCCCAGCTTATTATGTTGCAAATCCAGCGCACAGGTAGTTTCGCTTTTGCTCCTGCTACAATGGATGCTGCCTAAACGTTTACTGAGGTCCGTGAGTGGCGGCCGCCATGTTGGCTGGGTTAATTTGCATACAGTCACTCTGATTGGCTATTGGGCGTCCCGGAAAACAGTTAATTTTACTATTCCGTTTTTATTAGTTTAGATTTTCTGCAATGTGAGACATAAGTTTTATAACTATAATATAATATTCATATACTATATATATATATATATACATGTATAATATGAACTTTACATTTATCAAGTTAGCATTATTTCTTCACAGTTATAAATAGGGACATAAATTATGTGTTCATTCCATGGCAGGAGTGAAAGATAAGAACATATAAAATTGGGTAGAAGGAAAAAGAAAGGAAAGAATTAACAAAGTACTGGTTACAACATATGACAATAAGTAGACATTAAGATGTGTTGAATTTATAATTTATATACATTGAAACAGTCATTAAAATTATTAAACATATTTCAGTAGAAATAGTGAAACTAATTTTCTACTTATGGAAATTCTTTCCATTTGCCTTTGCTTTTATCCAAATACTGAATATATTTACATTTTGTTTCTTAAACTCTTTAATAATAATACATGTAGCAATATTTTTTAAAGATTTTATTAATTACCATACCTTGATTATACATGTAAATTATCTCATTTACCTACCAAAAAGATAACACATAAACTTTGAGGTAAGTATTATATTTTATATAAAAAATCAGACACAGGTAGAAGTTAGTTAAGCATCTTGCCTTCATTGCATTCGTATATGTGAGTAATGCAGCCTTTATTGATTTTCTTAGAGAAAGGGAGAGTGAAATTCACAAAGCACTACATTTCATTTGAAAAATTGTAGTAGACATGTTTCTTTTCCATAATATCTTTTCTCAGTCTCCTAGATGCTGAAATTGCCTGTCTCTCTTCCTTGATCACTCTCTCACTCTCTCATTTTCTACTTTTATTTTTTATTTCTAGTTCCTAATAGCTTTCTAGCTTTAGACTGACTTATACCTATTGCACTTCTGTCCACAAGCTACTAGGACATCTGCTTTTTAATATTGTATCTAGTTATGTCCAATTATGAGGTTGATCCGTGCCTAAGTTTTATTTTTTAAGTCTATTCTTACTGATTTCAGAGAGAAAAGGAGATAGAGGGAGAGATAGAAAAATTAATGATGGGAGAGAATCATTGACTGGCTGCCTCCTGCATGCACCAACTTCAACCTGGACATGTGCTCTGACTGGGAATTGAACTGTGACTTTGTGGTTCATAATTGACTAGGTTTTAAACCAATGAAATGCATAGTTCTGCCTGGCAGGAGTAGCTCAGTTGGGTGGAGTGTTTTGCACTGAAAGGTTGTGGTTTTGATTCCCAGTCAGGGCACATACTTGGTTTATGGGTTTGATCCCCAGCTGGGGCGCATATGAAAGACAACTGATCTATGTTTCTCTCTCACTTCAATTTCTCTCTCTCTCTCTCCATCTCTTCCTCTTTCTAAGCATGTCCTCTGGGAAAGATTTAAAAAGAAATATAGAATTCAACCACCAGGTTACACTCCTCACAGAAAATTGAGGAAGAAATTAAATTACAAATAGTGTTTTGCCATAACATGTTGAAAATTCAAAAACAAAATTTATTAAATCAGAGTGGTTAAAGGATACAAATATTTTAAGACTCCTCTGAAAACCATGCAAACTTATCACAATATTATTGACTATATTCCTCTCCACCTTTTTTGCCATCCCCCACCCCACCCATCTGATAACCACTCTCTTTGCTCTCTGTTCTGTGAGTGTGTCTTTGTTTTATTTTGTTTGTTCATGTGTTTTGTTTTTTTAGATTCCATGTATAAGTAAAACCAAACAGTATTTGCCTTTCTCTGTCTGACTTATTTCACTTAGCATAATTACCCCTAAGTCCATACATGTTGCAAATGGCAAGATTTCATGCTTTTCTATGCTGAGTAATATCCCGCATGTTCTTTATTCATTCACCTATTAGTGGATGCCTACATTGCTTACATATCTTGCCTATTGAAAATAATGCTTCAATGAACATAGGGGTGCATAAATTTTTTTCAAATTAGTGTTTGTTTCCTTTGGATAAACACCCAGAAGTGGGATTGCTGAGTCATATGAATGACTTATTTTTGTTGTGCTTTCATTTTAGTTTTGTTTGGTTTTTGTTTTTTTGATAAATCTCCATACTGGTTTCCATGGTGGCAACATCAACTGTCAATCCTGCATAATGTACAAGGTCTCCCTTTTCTCCTCATCCTCACCTACATGTGCTTTTTAAAATTGTTATTGTTGTCACTTTACATATGTGCCCAATTCTCCCTGTTCTTTATCCACCTTCACCCAGCCTCCCCCTCCTTTCCTCTGGCCATCACCATACTGTTGAGTTTGTCTATGGGTTATGCCTATATGTTCTTTGGTTAATCCCTTCACCTTGTTTCGTCCAGCCAACATGTTCTTTGTTGCCTTTTTGATGACAGACATTCAGACTGTGTGAGGCGATATTTCACTGTGGTTTGGATTGCATTCCCCTGATGATTAGTGATGTTGCACATCTTTTTACGTGTCTATCGGCCATTTCTCTAATTCTCAGAGGTTATATTTTAGCAAAAAATGGTACCTACAGCCCTAGATCTGACTGCTTGGTGGGCTTCTTGCTGTAGGGTTATTGTTATTCTTTGGAATTTCCATGCAACAGAGAAAAATGCATTTATAAAAATAATAGTCTTAAATTGACCTTTTATATTCCAGTACATTAACATGTAATTTTTCTTCTCTTATACCGCATTTGTATCTCCTCTCCTCAGCACTGAGAACTCTGACTCCAACAATCTATTTACTTGTCAATTACTCAATTCTACAACACACACACAGAATATTTTTAATGGGAATTGGTACACTCCCATTATTATTTTTAAAAAATCTACTAAATGAAGTTCAAACATCTTTTTGCAGTATCTGTACTACTGATGACCAATTATCAAAATACTGTCTTGAACAATTACTTGTATCAATTCTTTATTCTTCCCATAGTTATTGATTTTTTTTATAACTAGTAGCCCAGTGCATGAAAATCTACATGCAAGAGAGGTCCCCCATCCTGGCCTGAACCCTCTCCAATGCAGGACCCCTCAAAAGATGTCTAACTGCCTCTCATAATCCGGGATCACTGGCTCCCAACTGCTCAACTGCCTGCCTGCCTGAACGCACTTTTCCACCTCTGCCTGCCTGCTGATCACTCCTAACTGCTCCCCTATAGCCCTAATGGCCCCTAACTGCTCCCCTGTTGGTCTGATTCCCCTAACTGCCTCTGCCTCACCCTGTACCTGGGACCTAGGATTCCCTCCTCTGGCCTGTCACAGGCACTCAAAACCTGGGCTTCCCTTCCTCTGGCCACAGCAGCAGGGGACCATGAGCAGGCTGCTTTGCCTGGGTCCCAGCAACAGTGCCCTGCCCTGCGGTCCAGGCAGCTTGTCCCTCTCCAGGCCGCAGGTATAGGTGCAGCTGGTGGCACCCTGGACCATGGGGACCATGGGGTGTACAAATTGTACCGCTCCTGGGACCGCAGGCGCAGGCTCAGCCACTGGTGCCAGGGACCGCAGGGCGGGTGGCTTGTCTCTCTCCAGGGCCGCAGCTGGTTGGTCCCCATTCTTCTCTCCCCAATGTTGAGTGTCTGAGCCTTTACTGTGTGACAGCATGAGGGTGTGATGACCATTTCCACATTAGCTCTTCATTATATAGGAGTATGTTTACTTACATAGAGGTTTCCCATTCTTGCTCATTTAATTTTGTTTGTGGAATACGTGAAACAATAAGGATATTTTAAAAGTTAAAATTATTCAAACAGGTATACTCAAAATGTACCACTTATTATTTTACCACATTAATTTCTCACTCTTCATGCCTGAGTGCATAGTTTGATTATAGAAGCTTTATATTATACTTTCATATCTCTATGGTTAGCCCTCTCATATTTCTTTTTTTTCAAGGTTATGTAATCACTAGGGGACGAGTGCACAAAAATTTGTGCACTCGGGAGGTCCATCAGCCCAGCCTGTGCCCTCTCCCAGCCTGGGAACCCTTGGGGGATGTCCACCTACTGGCGTGCCTAGCCAGCCTAGGTGAGGGGCTGATGGCTGTTTGCAGGCAGGCCAAACCCCCCAGTAATGTCTGTCACCCCACTGGGGCCAGCGTGGATGACGGCCTGATGGCTGTTTTCAGAATTTCAGTCTGCCCACAACTCCCATTGACCCATGTCCCAGCCAGGCTGGCTGGAAGCTGGTTTTCTGGCGTTTGTTTTATCTTCTATAATTGATACACTGATCCTTTAAGCCGGGGCCTGGTAACGAAACCTTCTCTCTGCTTCAGCTCTGGCTTCTATGATGAAAAATGTTTAATTAGAAGTCAGCCTGCTGTTTATTTCAGCTCCTAGGATTGAAACATTTGTTACAAATATGATGTTCCCTGGAGCAGAGAGACGCTCAGGCGGCCGCAAAGATTTTCACTCCTGCTGCAATGGATGCTGCCTGTTTACTCAGGTCTTTGAGTGCCAGCCTCCATGTTGGCTAGGTTAATTTGCATACAGTCGCTCTGATTGGCTGGTGGGCGTGGCTCAGGCATCCCGAAGAAACCATTAATTTTAATATTATGCTTTTATTAGTTAGGATTAACGCAGGCCTGATTTTCCACATGATATTTAGTATTGATTTTAGTGTCAGTGTTCTTAAATTGACCTAAATGATCAAGAAATTCCAATGCTACTTGAAGTGTCAATGACAAGCAGGCATGCTGTATGACTCTTGTGCTTTGCCACTATTGAAAGATTCATAGCAGATTCATCCATCACTACGGAGCAACAGATTGCAGATATGCACTCTTCTTTTGAACAGCACTTTTTGGCTTACTATAGGGACCTAGTAGAGACTAACGGTCAAACCATAGGACATCACCAACTGATGATTAGAATTGAGCTTGCTATACTGAACTGGATGTTATTGGACCCTCTGAGTTATAATGCTGGTCATTCTATCATAGCAGCAACCTGTCATCAAAGGGAGATAGTACTTAAGAGGTCAGATTTGAACAGGTCCAGAAGGCTTATGAACAGATGATTCAGACTCCTTTAAAACGAATTTCTCCTGCATTTACATTCTCTTCCTCTATCCACATATATGGCCTCATTGGGAGTACCTCATAACAAGGTAACTGGTAAATACAAGTATATACTTAGTCACAGGTATTCAGCATAATATGCTAGTATCCAGTCAAAAGTGAGTGATTGAAAAAATAAAATATAAGTGATATATACATCAGTTTTTAAAAGCTAGTATAGTTATATCAATAGTAAATGTAGATGTTACTAATAAAATGCACTTCAGAAAGACAGAAATTGGTGTTTTTTCATAATGATAAGATAGATTATGGTCACTAAAAATATATAACAGTTTTAAATTTGTGTCTGCACAAAAGCAGTGTTAGTATTTTTAAAAATAAAAAGTTGGCATAACTACAAAAAGAAACCACTCCATAGCTGCATCAGGAGATTTTAATAACTCCATAATGATAAAAACAGGAAATGTGCAAATTAAATCATATAATTAATATGATTTTAATTTATCTTAACCTAGTTGACTTATATAGAACACTGTGCTCAACTATCATTACTTATAAATTCCATATGTACGAGGAACATTGACAAATCTTTGACCATCCTCTAGGCTATAAAGAGACTCAACAAATTTACAAAGATTCAAGGTAAAAAAAATATGTTTTATGAGACTATAAAAGGATTTTTAGAAAATTTTATGCTTCATAGGATCTACTTACAGCAGCAGATTGAAGCCAATACAGCCTCTGGCCCCTCCCCTAGGAAGGAAAGATAAGAGGGGAACAGGAGTCCAACGTTTGGGCTTTTCAGTGGCTGTTCTAGGACTGGTGTCCATTTAGCCTGTCTTGGAGCCCTCATGGGACCTGACACACTGAGGATGCCTGGAAGCTGCTGAGCACATACTGAACTGGGTGGCATGCCATTGCTTCCAGGAGCTGAGTTACAGCAGACTGAAGCAGAGAGAGGAAGAGATTAGGAGCATCGTCTTTTGTTTTATTGTAACATGGGTAAAATCTTCTAATTAAGAATCTCCAATCACAAGTCTGAGATGCTTCCTCATCAGAAAAGGTTAGAGAGTCCCTTAGAATATCTAGGTGGACTGAATAGTGATGGTCTTCCCCTGTACGAATTCTGTTTTAAAAGACTGGGAGAGATGGTTACTTTTTCAAATGTGTAGATAAGTGTCCCAATCAAAAAAACAAAACAAATCTCTATTAAATGGACTAAAAATAAGGAGTAAAATGGACACCTAACAAGTAATTCAAAATAACAGTCATAAAGCTGCTTTTTTTTTTTTTTAGTGAGTTCAGGAAAGCAGCATGTGTTTTAGTTTAGTTTTGTTTTTTGCATCTATTGTGAATGTTTTTAATGAAAATATTCTCTAAGATGTTAGACACATAGAAATTCTATAAATAATACTGAACATTATGATTGCTACTTATCTTTAAAATAGGAAGTTATTTTCAGAAAGTATAAAGCACTGCATTTAAAGTGCAATGCACAAGTACATATTACCTCTTCGGACCTCATTTAATGTACAATAATATCAGAATATTTAGATCCATTAAATGTTAAAACTATCAGTCTCTGGATAATACACAAGAAGTTACATGCTAATTTGGAAACTCTACTTTTAATCTATAATGTGATATTATATGCACCTTTTGGGGACTGATATTAACAGAATTAGTATATCTCAAAGAAATACAATTCATTTCCAGAACATTCCGTAGAAGATATAAACTTAAGTGTATTTTTAAATTAGTCAATTAAGAATGTATTGCAGAAGCAGTGTGGAAGTGAAAGAAACGAGAAAATAATAACTATAAAATAACATATAAAGAGACTGTGGAGAAAATGCACACTTACATAGATGTTTAGGAATTTCAAGATTTCACTTTATTGCTCTTTGAGAGTGCCCTTTATTTCTGACAAAATAAAAAATTATTCATTTGTAGAAAATACTACTTTATGGACCATGTCTTTGAAGGCTTGTTTTACCTGCTGGTTTCTCAGGCTGTAAATGAAGGGGTTGAGCATGGGGGCAACAGAGGTATTGAGAATAGCTACCCCTTTGATCAATGATGCCTTTTCTTTTGCAGAGGGATTAGCATACATGAATATACAGCTCCCATAAGAAATGGAAATGACAATCATATGAGAGGAACAAGTGGAGAAAGCCTTTTTTCTCTGATTGGCAGATGGGATTCTCAAAATAGTCCTGATAATGTACACATAGGATAAAATCACCAATGCCAAAGTGAATAGCAAAGCAACCACAGCAGAGTAAAAAGCAATTGTTTCTTGGAGCCATGTATCTGAGCAAGATAGTTGTAACATGGGGAAATAGTCACACACAAAGTGATCAATGACATTGGAAGCACAGTAATCCAGCTGAAGGAGAAACATAAGGGGTGGGAAAATAGTCAGAAACCCTCCCAGCCATGCACACAGCACAAGCAGGGTGCAGACTTTCCTGTTCATGATGATGACATAACGAAGTGGCTTGCAGATGGCAACATAGCGGTCATAGGACATGGCAGTTAGAAGGTAAAATTCAGTCGCCCCCATGAAAATAAAGAAAAATAGCTGGGCTGCACAGTTATTATAGGAAATAGTCTTATCCCTGGTGATAATTGCCCCCAGGAATCTGGGAATACATACAGTTGTAAATGAGATTTCTAAGAAAGAGAAGTTCCGGAGGAAGAAATACATAGGTGTCTGCAGATGGGAGTCCACCAAGGTTAGGGTGATGATAATCAGGTTTCCAGCGACACTTATGACATATGTGATAAACAAAAGAAAAAAAATAACAATCTGAAGGTCAAAATCATCAGAAAGACCTAAGAG
>PVJC01045286.1:0-13762 GCA_004026665.1 Murina feae | reverse complement strand
CAAGCTGACTTGCTGGGCAACAGCTTCTCCTTAAAGTGGTTTGGAGCCCAGGCCTTAGCACTAATGGGGAATTAGCATTTCTCTTTGCATTCATCCCCAGACATCCTTTCAGTATGGCTTATTCTGACACCATATTTCCTATAGCAAAGGAAATGCTGCGGAATATGGGAGCTTTCAGATGTGGACTTGATTGAAATGGGTGAAGTTTGTTTTCTTTTATGTTCTATTTCTCTCATGCCTTCATAAGCTAGTGGATCCAGATGGCTGGAATCACCAATTAAAAACAAAGGGAACACTAGGGAAGGAACAAGGGAGAAAGAGAAAGATACCAAATGGTAATTAGGGATGAGACAGCTGAAATGGCTTCATGATGGTAAAGACCTTTTCATTCCAGAAGAATGTGTGTGCAAATTAGTCTTTTTTTCCTTCTGCACTGTAAAAGCAATCTAACATTAATAAATTGCCACCAGAATTCTTTATTTCTATATGTGCTGGTGTATGTTTCCATAGTAATCAATGCGTGTCATTTAAGTTACAGATTGGCTGATGTAAAAAAAAAAAACCTGAAAAGGCAAAAGAAACAGAGCCCTCCCTGAGGTTTCCAAGCTCTCCAAAACAGTGGTCAGGCAGCACATGTGGCTAGTCTGGAGCTGCTGCTTTATCTCATGTTCCTCCGGCCTCATCCCAGAGAAACTCAGAGGAAGGCTTATCACCTTAGAAACATTCTGATTGCCCAGTTTGCTATTTGGTAATGAATATCTCAATTACAAATTTCTCTCAACATCTGGTTAGAAATGAAGTGAGAGACGAAGAGATGAGGAGAAAGGTGGAAGTGAAGAGAGGAGGGACAAGAGACATGGACAAAGAAGAATTGGGGTGTGAAAAAGAAAAAGGAAAATAAAGGGATAAGGGAGAAAAAGGGAGAGGAGGAAATGAATAAGCCCAGAGAGAAGGAGTAGAAGGAAAAGGAGAGAAGACCCTGATATGGGAAAATCTAATTATTATTACAGGCCACTTCAAAAAGAAATATAGGTATACTAGTGGCCCAGTGCATGAAATTTGTGCACATTAAAAGGGGATTAATTAGAGGAAATATTTTAATATTGCTATTTGCCCTTTCTCTATAATAGAAGTATCAGAGATTAGAGAAAATTAGTAAAACGTAAATGAAAATCTTTCTCCTGTCAGAGTCTGGGGTGCACCATGGAACCCAGAGTCAAGTCTTCAACCACCACGTGCACCTCAAAATCCCTCAAGACCCAAACAGGGACAGCCCCCCTTCATTGGGCCAGATCCAGACCCGGCCAGTGCCACCCTGTCAAGCCCTGCCAGGTGGGGGTGCAGCCCCAGGTCCCCTGGGTGCCAAGGCAGGAGGGCACGGCCTGAGGTCCCCCATCAAGCCCTGCTGGGCGGAAGGAGTGGCCTGTGATCCCCCAGCCTGGCACTGGGGCAGGGGGCACAGCCTGAGGTCCCCTGGCCTGGTGCTGGGGTGCGGGGCAGGGCCTGAGGTCCCCTGGCCCAGCACCAGGGTGAAGGGCACACCTTGAGGGCCCTTGTCAAGTCCCACTGGGTGGGGGGCACAGCCTCAGGTTCCCTGGCCTAGGGCCAGGGTGGTGGGCATGGCCTGAGGTCCTCCGGCCTGGCACCAGAGAAGAGGGTGCAGCCTGAGTTCCTCTGGCCTGGTGCCAGGGCGGGGGCGCAGCCTGAGGTCTCCTGTCAAGCCCTGTGGGTGAAAGGCACGACCTGAGGTCCCCTGTTAAGCCCCATGCAGGAGGCGAATGGGCACGCAGCCTCAGGTCCCTGGTGATTGCTCCTTAAGGCTCATTATGGGAACTTAGCCTCAGCTGTGGGTGCAAATTGACCAGAGTGATGGTCAATTTGCATATTCCTTCTTTATTATATAGGATTATATAGGATTAAGACACTTGAAATACTGCAAAACAGGTTAAATAACTGCTTCCTTATACTGTTGACTAGGGACAGCTCTAAAATGATTCATAATTAGCTTTAGACTTGCTTGCTTTAGAAATACTAATGCCCCATTAGTTCAAAAACAGGTTGACTTAAATAACTAGAATCAAATTGTCTGTAAATTTTTTGGTTTTGTCCATAGATGTACTTACATGAACTTCAGCTAACTCAGTCTCCAAATTATGACAAATTCTGACAAATAAAATCCAAATGATTAAGATCTGACTATAGAGAGAAAAAGATGGCGACCGGCAAGAAGGTAGGGAGAGAGTGTGAGAGCACCAGGGAGCAATAGAGGAGTGTGTGGACGTGTATGGTGTGTGTGTATGAGCTAGGGACAGTTAGATTCTGCAGATCTTCTGAGGGGCTGCCAAACAGAACAGTCTTAGACGGTGGAGCCCCGCTCCCAGCGTGGACACTCCTGGGTGGCCAGCGCAGGCATGGAGACCATGCCATCTTGAGAAACAGAGCTGCTTGCGACTAGGATCCTGGCCTCAGCGCCACCTAGTTTGGTCTCAGACCCAAACCAGGACCCTGCAACCACTGGGGACAGAGACCTGCGACCACAGCTACGGACCCACGGACACCAAGAATCCAGACATCCCGGTGGAAGATCTGTGTAACAGAGCCCATCCCTCTCCCCGCAGGCTCTTGAGCAGCGCCAAAGTAACTTATAGACCCACCCCTTGCTTGGGCTACAGGAATTTGAGCCTGGGAACTCAGGAAACCTGAGAAACTGTTCCCCCTTAGCACAGGGCTGTGGGAATTTGAGACTGGGAACTCAAAAACTCTGAGAAACTGTTCCCCATTCCACGGGGCGAGAATCTGTGCCTAGAAATGCGCAAACACTGGGGTTGCAGTAATCTGTACCTAGGAACGCAGCAACACCACAGGAATTGGTGCCTAGGAACTCTGAACTCTGGGAACTTGTTCCCCACAGCATGGACTCCGGGACCCCGACTGTCGGGGCAGGAGGCAGCACGAAGCACCAGTGATTTGACGCTGTTTCTTATCACCTGTGCCTAGGATTTCTGACTCCCAGTGCATTCACACTAAGAGCCAATGACTCCAATTCTTGGTGCATGCACACACAGGGACCCTGATTCTCAATGTGAGGCCACGCGAAGCAACAGAGACGCCAATACTGAATTCTTGGGGAACTCTGATTCCTGGTACATGCTAGAGGGCTCTGGTTTTCAACATACTCCAGGGGGATCTCTGTTTCAGCTTGATGCAGGTAGGGTCCCTGATTCTAAGTGCACACACAAGGCAACACTGAGTGCTGGCTACAGTGACTCTGAGTGAGCCTGGTTCCCACCAACTGATGACAACCAAACATTTTAGTATTGGAGCTCTTCAATAACATTAAAGTGGTGAGAAGCTCCCACTGCAAACGGCTCAGGGCCACACAACTCAACGTTTGAACCTTCTAGAGACAGTCAGAATGGGAAGATGACACAATCCCCAGAGGAAAGAAAATGAGGAGTCACCAAGAAAGGAAATTAGTGAAATTGAAGCGTGCAACATGACAGAAAAAGAATTCAGAGAAATGTTTATACAATTCATTCACCGGATGGATGAGAAAATCAACAACCTATGCAAGCATCAAAAAGAAATGAAAAGTTATATATATATAGCTACAATCAAAAACACTATGGAAGGTCTCAACAGTAGACTAGAAGAAGCAGAAGACCGAATTAGTGAGTTAGAAGATAAGGTAGAGAAACAAGCTCAATCTGAACAGCAACTGGAGAAAAAAATTAAAAAGCAGGAGGAGAGCCTAAGGGAGCTTTGGGACAACATGAAATGAAGTAACATACGCATAATAGGGCTGCAAGGAGGACAAGAAGAGCAGCAAGGATTAGAAAATCTATTTGAGGAAATAATGACAGAAAACTTCCCAGATATGGGGAGGATAAAAGTTACACAAGTACACAAGGTCCCAAGCAAGATGAACCCCAAAAGACCCACACCAAGACATATCATAATAACACTGGCAAATGTACAGGACAAAGAGAGAATCTTAAAGGCTGCAAAAGAGAGACAGAGAGTTACATACAAATGATCCCCCATCAGATTATCAAATGATTTCTCAACAGAAACACATCAAGCTAGAAGCGAATGGAAGGAGGTATACAAAGTGTTACAAAGCAAAGGACTGAATCCAAGAGTACTCTATCCAGCAAGACTATCAATCAAAATTGAAGGGGAAATCAGGATCTTTGCAGACAAAAAAAGGCTAAAGGAGTTTATCACTACCAAGCCAGTAATGCAAGAAATGCTAAAGGGAATGCTGTAAAAAGAAGAAATAATAACATAAGAAAGAACACAGCCACAAAAAATAGAAATGACTTCAAACAAGTACCTTTCAATAATAACTTTAAATGTAAACAGACTAAATGCTCCAATCAAAAGATATCGAGTGGCTGAATGAATAAAAAGACATGACCCATATATATGCTGTCTACAAGAGACCCACCTCAGAACAAGGGACTCACACAGACTGAAAGTGAAAGGATGGAAAAATATCTTTCAGGCAAATGGGAAAGGAAAAAAAGCAGAGGTAGCAATTCTTATATCTGACAAAATAGACCTCAAAGTGAAAGCCATAGCAAGAGATAAGAAAGGACACTTCATAATACTAAAAAGATCTATACAACAAGAGGCTATAACCGTAATAAACACATATGCGCCCAATGCAGAAGCACCCAAATACATAAAAAAAAAAACTCCTGGAAGATATCAAGGGAGAGATCGACAACAATACAATCATAGTAGGAGACTTAAACACACCACTGACATCACTGGATAGATCCTCTAGACAAAAAATCAGCAAAGAAATAGCAACCCTAAATGAATCACTAGATCAGATGGATTTAATTGACGTCTTCAGAACATTTCACCCCAAAGCCACAGAATATACAGTCTTCTCAGGTGCACATGGGACATTTTCAAAAATAGACCACATATTGGGCCACAAGCAAAGTCTCCCCAAATTCAAGAAGACTGAAATCATACCAAGCATCTTTTCAGATCACAATGGCATAAAGATGGAAATCAACTACAACAAAAACAATCCAAAAAACTCAAACACTTGGAAGCTGAATAGCATGCTACTAAATAATGATTGGGTTACCAATGAGATCAAATTAAAACCATCCTGGAAACTAATGACAATGAAAGTACAACAATCCAAAATCTATGGGACACAATGAAAGCAGTCCTGAGAGGGAAGTTTATAGCTTTACAGGCCTACCTCAAAAAACAAGAAAAAATGATAGTAAATCATCTAACCCTACAACTCAAAGAATTAGAAAGAGTAACAAGAAAAGCCCAGAGTGAGAAGGAAGGAGATAATAAAGATCATAGCAGAAATAAATGACATAGAGACAAAAAAACAAAAAAACAAAAAAAACCACACCAAAAAAACAATACAAAAGATCAATGAAACCAAGAGCTGGTTCTTTGAAAGGATAAATAAGATTGATGAACCTCTAGCCAGGCTCACCAAAAAGCAAAGAGAGAGGGCACAAATAAACAAAATCAGAAATAAAAGAGGAGAAATAACAACAGACCCCACCAAAATTCAAAGAATTGTTAAAAAATACTATGAACAACTCTACCCCAACAAACTTGACAACCTGGAGGAAATGGACATATTCCTAGAAAAATACAATCTTTCAAAACTCAATCAGGAAGATTCTATAAATCTCAATAGGCCAATCACTATGGAAGAAATTGAAGCAGTTATCAAAAAGCTCCCATCAAACAAAAGCCCAGGGCCAGACAGCTTCACAGGGGAGTTTTGCCAAACATTCAAGGAATAACTAAAACCTATCCTCCTCAGAATATTCCAAAAAATTCAAGAGGAAAGTACACTTCCAAACTCATTCTATGAAGCCAGCATTACTCTAATACCAAAACCAGATAAAGACAACACAATGAAAGAGAACTATATGCCAATATCCCTCATGAACATAGATGCCAAAATCCTCAATAAAATTCTAGCATATCGGATTCTACAGTACATCAGAAAGATCATACACCATGACTAAGTAGGATTTATCCTAGGGATGCAAGGATGGTACAATATCCGCAAATCAATAAACGTGATACATCACATAAAAAATTGAGAGATAAGAACCACACAGTCTTAGAGAGAACCAAGATGGCGGCATGAGGTATATACCTAAATGCGCAGCCTCCACAACTATGTTTTTAAATACAACTATACAGATAAACGGCCATCCTCCAGAACCAAGGGAGGGAAAGCTTTACAACCAGAAGGCAAGAGAAGGAGTGCATTGAGACTGAGTAGAAGCTCCCTATGCCAAAACTGAAAGGTACTGACGGACGCGCGGAACGGAGGCGGCGGCGCAGCGGCGCGGGTGAAGGGGAGCGGCAGCTGCGCTCGGTCGGGTTCCCGGCTGGGAAGGAGATTGTGGAGTCCTGGGGTTGCACTGAGTGTGGCGCGGACTGCAGGGCAGTGGGGCTGAAGACTAGCGGTTTTCTGGTGGTGCTGTTCACAGGAATCACTGGCACGGAGATTTGGGGACCGAGAGGCGAGCGCGCGGACCCCGGGGCTTGGGGACAGCATCAGCCGCAGAAGAGCAGCCATTGTGGGTTGCTCCACCCTGTGACTCTGAGACCCCGTCCCACCCCATCTACAGCCCCGCCCAAGCTGTGTGCCTGCCAGCCTTCAGCATAACCTAAGGGTCTGCAGCTGGGGCAGAACTCCAAAAGATCCAAACCCCAAACAACAAGGAGAAAAGCCTGCAGATCATTTCCTCCCAGTGATACCTCCCAGTGATAACTACAAGACTGTGCACCCAGCCTTCAAAGGCATACAACAAGAGTGTCCACCCCAGGTGATTGGGGAGGCTGAATCACTGGGCCCTATAGGACACCTAACAGAAAGCCAAAATGCAGAGTCTAAGAAACAAATCACAAAAGACAGAAATGGAGGAACGCAAACGACTGGATATAGAGTTCAAAACCACGGTTATAAGACTTTTCAAAAATATCCTAGAGACTGCCGATAAATTTAGTGGGACCCTCGAGCATATGAAAAAGAACCAGCTAGAAATTAAGCATATGTTGACTGAAATAAAGGATAATATGCAGATATCCAACAGCAGACAAGAGGATCGCAAGAACCAAGTCAAAGATATGAAATATGAGGAAGCAAAACACACCCAGCCAGAAGAGACAGAAGAAAAAATAAAAGAAAAGAAAAAAAGAACCAAAATATTTGAAGACAGTGTAAGGAGTCTCTGGGACAACTTCAAGCGTACCAATATCAGAATTATAGGGGTACCAGAAGAAGAGAAAGAGCAAAATATTGAAAACCTATTTGAAGAAATAATGACAGAAAACTTCCCCCACCTGGTGAAAGAAATAGACTTCCAAGTCCAGGAGGCACAGAGAACCCCAATCAAAAGGAACCTAAGAAGGACCACACCAAGACACATCATAATCAAAATGCCAAGAGCAAAAGACAAGGAGAGAACCTTAAAAGCTGCAAGAGAAAAGCTGTTAGTTACCTACAAGGGGAGACCCATACGACTGTCAGCTGATTTCTCAACAGAAACTTTGCAGGCCAGAAAGGAGTGGCAAGAAATATTCAAAGTGATGAACAGCAAGAACCTACAGCCAAAATTACTTTACCCAGCAAAGCTATCATGCAGAATTAAAGGTCAGATAAAGAGTTTCACAGACCAAAAAAAAGCTAAAGGAGTTCATCACCACCCAACCAGTATTATATGAAATACTGAAAGGTATCCTTTGAGAAGAGGATGAAGAAAAAATAAAGATAAAAATTATGAACAAATACATATCTATCAACAAGTGAATGTAAAAATCAAGTGAATAAGAAATCCTATGAACAGAATAAACTGGGGAATAGAAAAGAATCAGAGGCATAGAAAGGGAGTGGACTGACAATTTTCGGGAGTAAAGGGTGTTGGGGGTGTGGGAAGAGAATGGACAATGATCGTACACCTATGGATGAGGACGGGGGGGAGGGGGATGGGGACAGAGGGTGGGGTGGGAACTGGGAGGAGGGGAGCTATGGGGGAAAAAAGAGGAACAACTGTAATAATCTGAACAATAAAGATATTTTTTTTAAAAAAGAACCACACAGTCATCAATTGATGCAGAAAAAGCATTTGACAAAATTCAACACCCTTTCTTGATAAAAACTCTCAGCAAGGTTGGAATAGGAGGATCATTCCTCAACATAATGAAAGCCATATATGACAAACCCATAGCCAACATCATACTCAATGGTTATAAACTAAAATCATTTCCCTAAGAACAGGAACAAGACAGGGATGCCCCCTTTCACCACTCCTGTTCAACATAGTACTGGAAGTACTAGCAATTGCAATCAGACAAGAAGAAGAAATAAAAGGCATCCAAATTGGAAAAGAAGTAAAGCTGTCCTTATTTGCAGATGACATGATACTGTACATAGAAAACCCTAAACACTCCATCAAAAAAATTATTAGACTTAATAAATGAATTCGGCAATGTAGCAGGATACAAAATTAATGCCAAGAAATCTATGGCATTTCTTTACACTAATAGTGAACTTAAAGAGAGACTAAAAAAGCAATCCCATTTACCATCGCACCAAAAAAATTAAGATACCTAGGAATAAACTTAACTAAGGAGGTAAAAGACTTATATGCGAAAAACTACAGCACTGAAAAAAGAGATAGAGGAAGCATAAACAGATGGAAGAACATAACCGTGCTCATGGGTTGGTAGGATCAATATTATCAAAATGTCTATACTACCAAAAGCAATCTATAGATTCAATGCAATCCCCATTAAAATACCAATGGCATATTTCACGGATCTAGAACGAACTTTCCAAAAATTCATCTGGAATAATAAAAGACATCGAATAGCTGCAGCAATCCTGAGGAAAAAGAATAAAGTAGGTGGGATCTCAATACCAGATATCAAGATGTATTACAAAGCCACTGTTCTTAAAGCAGCTTGGTACTGGCACAGGAACAGACACATAGATCAAAGGAATAGAGAACCCAGAAACTAACCCAAACTACTATGCCCAATTAATATTCGACAAATGAGGCAAAAGCATACAATGGAGTCAAGACAGTCTCTTCAATAAATGGTGTTGGGAAAATTGGACAGATACATGCAAAAAGATGAAACTAGACCATGAACTCACACCATACACAAAAATAAACTCAAAATGGATAAAGGACTTAAATGTAAGACGGGAAACCATGAAAATACTAGAGGAATCCACAGGCAGCGAAATCGCAGACATGTGCCGAAGGAATTTCTTCACTGATACTGCTCCTAGGGCATTGGGAACTAAAGAGAAAATAAACAAATGGGACTACATCAAAATAAAAAGCTTTTGCACAGCAAAGGAAACCATCAACAAAACAACAAGAAAGCCCACTACATGGGAGAATATATTTGCCAATGATATCACTGATAAGTGTTTGATCTCCAACATTTACAGGGAACTCATACAAATTAACAAAAGGAAGATAAACAATCCAATCAAAAAATTGGCAACAGACCTAAATAGACACTTTTCGAAAAAAGACATACAGAAGGCCAAAAGACATATGAAAACATGCTCAAAGTCACTAATTATATGAGAGATGCAAATCAAAACAACAACACGGTATCATCTCACACCTGTAAGAATGGCTATCATCAACAAATCAACAAAAAACAAGTGTTGGAGAGGATGTGGAGAAAAAGGAACCCTTCTGCACTGCTGGTGGGAATGCAGACTGGTACAGCCACTGTGGACAACAGTATGGAGTTTCCTCAAAAAACTAAAAATGGAACTCTCATTTGACCCAGTAATCTCACTTCTAGGAATATATCCCAAGAAACCAGAAACACCAATCAGAAAGGATATATGCACCCCTATGTTCATAGCAGCAAAATTTCCCATAGCTAAGATCTGGAAACAGCCTAAGTGCCCATCAGCAGATGAGTGGATTAAAAAACTGTGGTACATCTATACAATAGAATACTATGCTGCAGTAAAAAAGAAGGAATTCTTGCCATTTGCAACAACATGGATGGAACTGGAGAGTATTATGCTAAGTGAAATAAGCCAATCAGAGAAAGATAAATATCATATGATCTCACTCATCTGTCGAATATAGAGAACAACATAGACTGATGAACAGGGACAGATCCAGAGTCAGAAACAGCGATCAGTCTGTTGATCCCTGAAGGGAGGGTAGGGGAAGGTGGGGGTGGGGGGAAGAGATCAACCAAAGAACTTGTATGCATACATATAAGCCAAAACAATGGACTCAGACAACAGGGGGATGAGAGCATGAGTGGGGGGGGGGAGAGGGTTGGGGTTATTGGGGGGATGAGGACACAATTGTAATACCTTGACCAATAAAGAAATTAAAATAAATAAATAAATAAATAAAAGATCTGGCTGTACTCTTCATTCTCAAAACAAGTTCCTTTCTCCTCGTGGTTTCATGTTATATGAAGCTGGAAAGAAAAACACATTAAGGAGTGATAGAAAATGAGTGTAGCTTTTTCCCTTCAAGCTTGTTCTCCATCTAATCTTGTGGTTGTTTTTTTTCTCTCAACATATATATCTCCTATCCGGAATCTGGCTGCCAGGTGTCACTCCAGAGTACTGAGGGCTAAGTTGTTCTCTGACTCTCCACCAGATGGTCAGTTCCTTGAGAACAAGGACTCTGTCTTGGTAATCCCAGGCCTAGTAAATCTCAGGGCATGACTCCTATTGGTTGATAGACATAATTGACCTATCTGCACCCTAAACTAGCTTTTATTATAGTAGCAAATAACAGGCACAGTACTTTTTTAATGTCCAGATTCCATCTTTGAACCGATTCTGGTATTAACCATACTTAGAACTAAGCTGTACTAATCTTGATCTGATTTTTGGTCTGGCCTCTGCTACTCACTACATCTGTCCTTGTCCATTTCATGATAATGCTTTCACAGCTGTAACATCCATTGAAGGTTTCCTGCTAAGTTCTTGATGATCAGTCATGAGACTTCCTTCAGCTGAGCTGTCAGAAAAGGGATCAAACTTCACATCTTATCTAGAGCGTGCTAGTTCTCAAATCTTAGTGCATTAAGAATCACCTGGCTAGTGTGGCTCAGTTGGCTGAGTGTCATCCCATGCACAAGAAGTTGCTGGTTAATTCCCAGTCTGGCACATACCAAGGTTGCTGGGCATGCAGAAAGCAGCCGATCAGTGTTTTGCTCTCATATTGATGTTTCTCTCTCCTGTCTCCTTTACTTTCTCTTTAAAAAATCAATAAAAAATATTTAAAAGGAATCATCATTATCACCATCATCGTCATCACCTGGGTTGCCCTGGCTGGTGAATCTTCTTTTAAACTCTTTTAAATTTTTCTAAACTCTCAACAAATTAGATGGCTCAGCAGTTAGAGCACTGGCCCATGCACCGAAGGGTCTCGGTTTGATTCCTGGTCAAGGACACGAACCTGGGTTGCATGTTCAATTCCCAGCCCCTGTCAGGCTTGTGTGTGGGAGGCAACCAATTAATGTGCCTCCTCACATCGTTTCTCCTCTCTTTCTTGCTCTCTCCCCCTTCCTCCTTTCTATTCTCTCTAAAAATCAATGGGGGGAAAAAAACTATCCTTGGATGAGGATTTTAAAAAAAGAAAAGGAGCCACTTGTGTACTATACACAATGATATGTCAATAAATTAAATAACCTAAAAGAGATGAAAAAATTCCTAGAAACATATAAACTACCAGGACTGAATCATGAAGAAACAGGATATATGAACAGAACAATTACTAAGAAGAAGATTGAATTGGTAATCAAAAACTTCTCACAAAGAAACACCCAGAACCAGATTGCTTTCCTGGTGAATTCTACCTAACATTTTATAACAATCCTTCCCAAAAGAGGAGGGAAACTAATTTTATGAGGCCAGCACCTTCCTGATAACAAAGACAGACAGATACATACACTATAAGAAAAGAATATTACAGGTCACTATCCCTGCTCAATATAGATACAAAAATTCTCAACAATGTATTAGTAAGCTGAACTCAATAGCACATTAAAAGGATCATACACCACAATCAAACAGAATTTATTCCTAGGATGCAAGGATGGTTATTCAAAAATCAATAAATGGAATATACTACATGAACAAAATGAAAGATAAAAATCATGACCACCTCAATAGATGCAGAAAAAAACATTTGACAATATTCAGTATCTTTTCATAATAAAACTCTCAACAAATTAGGTAGAGATGAAATATACTAGTATCTTAACATACTAAAGGCTATCCTATGTAAGGGTAAGATGCAAATTAACCCTAATGGAGAAGGACTGAAAAGGACCAATTGCTATGACATGCACTGACCACCAGGGGGCAGATGCTCAATGCAGGAACTGCCCCCTGGTGGTCAGTGCGTTTCCACAGGGGGAGTGCCACTCTGCCAGCAGACAACTCATGGATGTCCAGCGCAGTGCTGGTGGCAGAAGCCTCTCCCACCTCTGCATCAGCACTAAGGATGCCCAACTAATGATGGGAAGCAGGCCTAAGCCATTAGATGGATATCCCCTAAGGGCTCCCAGGATGCCAGAGGAATGTTTGACTGCCAAATAGGCCCGATCCCCTGGGGAGCAGGCCTAAGCTGGCAGGTGGACATCCTCCAAGGGGTCCCAGACTGTGAGAGGGCGCAGGTCAGGATGGGGGACCCCCCCACCACAGAGTGCACAAATATTCGTGCACTGGGCCTCTAGTATATGATAAGCCCATAACATCACACTCAAGGAGAAAAGCTAAAAGCTTTTCCTTTGAGATCAGGAACAAGACAATGATTCCTATCTTGCCACTTTTATTTAACATACTACTGAAGTCCTATCCAGAGTAATTACTCAAAAGAAATAAATAAAAGATATCCAATTCATAAGAGAAGTAGAACTGTCACTGTCTGAGGATGACATAATGGTATATTTAGAAAATTCTGAAGACCCCACCTCCTAATATTGTTAGAATAAACAAATTTGATAAAATTGCAGGATGTAAAATAAAAAGAAATTGTCAGTTGTGTTTCTATACACTAACAATAAACTATCAGAAAGAGAAATTTAAAAACAATCCCATCTAAACTAATAAAAGTGAAATATTAAAATTAACCGTTTCTCCGAGACAGGGTAAGCCACGCCCACCAGCCAATCAGAGTGGCTGTATGCAAATTAGCCCAGCCAACATGGCGGCCGCCACTCACGGGCCTGAGTAAACGTTTAGGCAGCGTCCGTTGCAGCAGGAGCGAAAGGGACACTGTTTTCGGCCCTCGGCGAGCAGCCTCCGAAACATGTTTCAATAATGTATCAATCATAGAATCCTCGGGAGCTGAAGGGAACAGCAGCCCTAGCCTGAGTCTAAAACTATAACATTGTTGCAGTATAGACTCTGCCAGGTGAGGCAGAGAGAGGCTTTGTTACATGTGTAGGCCAGCTTAAAGGAACAGTGTATCAATTATAGAAGATACATAACCCCAGGCCTTCAAGGAACAGTGTATCAATTATAGGAGAAAAACCCCAGAAATCTGCGTCCAGCCAGCCTTGCTGGGACGTTGGGTCAATGGGAGCTGTGGGCAGCTTTAAAGCCCCTCACCCAGGCTGGTCAGGCACGCCAGCAGGTGGGCATCCCCCGAGGGGTCCCAGACTGCGAGAGGGCACAGGCCGGGCTGAGGGGCCTCCCGAGTGCACAGAGCGGCTGCAGGGCGGGACAGCGCAGGAC
>PVJC01045285.1:0-13759 GCA_004026665.1 Murina feae | reverse complement strand
CCCCAACTGGTGATTGAGCCCTCAATCTAGGCGTGTAACCTGACCAAGACTGGAACTCACAACCTTTTAGTGTACAAGACAATGCTCCAACCAGCTGAGCAACCTGGTCAGGGCTTAAATGAGGTCTTTGGATCCCAGAACTATCCAATGTTTCATTGCTGGAAATGTCTTTTAAGATAAATTTAAAGAAAACTCTTGGATTTAAGCCAAATGAAGAATCACAGTTCTAGAAAGCTAAGTTAAATCAGTTAAATGGTGATGGCAGAGTCACCCAGGTAATTCAGAGCCCTTCCCCCTTAGGAATCAGTGCTAAAATAGATGTGGGGGTAAGTTTTATTTTCTAACTACACCATAAGCCCCATGTAAACATTTTAAAATAGAAATAGATTGATGGTTTTGTTTCTTTTAATCCAATCTTGTATGAAATTTCTGCTTTTTAAAAGTCACCTCCTCACTCTACTTTGAAGCAGAATTTAGTATAATAAACATTTACTTAATAAGTACCCCAGGGCAGAGGAATTGGGGTGATGGATTATCTCATAGTTAAACATCCACTGGCAAATGCTAACCAACTCTTTTTCAATTTAACTTGACTGAATATTTTTGGCCGGCAGCCTTTCTACACTCAGCTAACTGGCACTCTTCATATTTTAAAGAGACACATGGATTTCCAAACCGAATCTTCAAATCCCTAATAGCTTGGTCTCTGCTATAATTCACTAATTCCCCCCTGCTTGTTCTCATGAAGGGAAAGACATAAAGAGCAGGGACTAAATTATTTTTTAAATAACAAACCTTGAAATGAATGTGGAGTCTTTTTGTTCAAGGAGATGAAACTGCATTACATGATGGCTTATGCTTTTTTACATTTTCATGCGTCCATTTTTCTCATTTGACAGGTTTAATAGCCAAGGCTCTGAGTTGCTATGTTGCTCTCCTTTGTTCAATTGTTTACTTGACAAAAATGCATGGAGAGTTTCTCATGTGGAAGGCATTTTATGGGGCAGACATTGTGTCAGAGAGCATTATGGCTTCAATATGTTTAAAATCCAAGAAGGGAGCTAAGGATCACAGCACGCAGCAAGTTACAGGCTGAGTGTGGGCAAAGAAGGATGGGTCTCTGTTGATTAATCACAACGAGGGAGCTGCCATTTATCTTAGATCTTGAAGAAGAGGCGAGACTTCAATATAGAAAATCAGAAGAAAAAGGAGCAAGGAATGATGTAATGTAAAAGGCCTAGGAAGTGGCAGATCTGGGTTCTGGCCACTGTGAGAAATTCACTTCATGGGCTCCAGGACCTCATGGTCTTAATTTGTGAAGTGAGGAATTGAGTTAGATGAGTTCTAACTTCGTTCCAAACTCTATTATTCTATGGCTTTGAATAGTCTGGAATGAGCAATCATCAAGATGAGCTGGTAAAAGAAAAAGTGGTAGGTTTTGGTCTTGGAAATCAAGCTGAGTCAATTACCTTGAACATAATAATAAAAGAGTCTAATATTAAAATGGTATTAGATTTTAGTTTGGAAGAACAAGAACTTTTGAGTCTGCCCCACCCATCATTGGGCATTCAAAAAAAAACTACTGAATGGCCAGATATTTGCATGAAGTTTTGTCACTCTTGCCTTTGTACTTCTAGTTGCTCCAATTAATTGTTGCAGAAAAATTTGGTTATCTCTTGCCTTTCTCAGAGAGGAACCAATCCCACTGTGGGTAAAATTTAGGAATTCTGGACTTTTAAGACACAATGTTATCAATTTTGGCATCTCCAAGGAGGAGCCAAGCCCTGTTAGTGGCATCAGGAATCCCTCCTTCTATCCTGTTTTTATAAAAGTTGCTGGGTTTAGTGAACAGGTTGGTGGCTTGGGAAACTCATAGAAGAAAACATATTATTTTAGCTTATAAAATGTTTACAAAGGAAAACTTTCTCTGAGCCACGTTAAAGTCATTGACCAGCCCTTATGGAGATGCCAGTGACTCCCCCCCTCCCCCCCCTCCCCCCGCTGAAAAAAAAAATCTTCCTGCTAAACAGAGCTTCATCTTGCCTTGCTTTCCCTTGTTATCCCAAGGTATTATAGCTAATATGTGAAGGAGCAACAAGCCCGGGGCTACAACTTTACTTGATGACAGAAAGAAGCAATTGGTTTGTATTTTTTTAGTAGGAATGGTTTGATTTGAACCTTTCATTAGGAAGATTGGTTTGGAGCCAGCATGCAGCATGGATGAGGACACTGGAGGAGAGACTGTGGAGGCAGAGGAACCTGCAAGGTGAACTGTAAGAATCTGGAAAAGACATTAGTAGTAAGACTGACATGGAAGTGATCCAAGAAATGGTTGCGAAGGAAGACGCTGCCCAATAGGAATATAAAGCAATCCATATGTGTAATTTAAAGGTTATGATGGCTGCATTAAAACAAAACAAAAAGAAATAGCGAAAAATTAAATTAAAAAATATATATGATTTAATCCAATATATCCAAAATATTATCATTTCAACATGTAATTAAAATTAAAAAATTGAGATATTTTACATTCTTATTTAATATACTAAGAGAAGAGTTCAGAATTTGGTGTGCACTTAGCACTTATAGCTCATCTCAGTTCAGACCAGCCGCAGTTCAAGTGCTCAACAGCTGCATGTGGCTGGTGGCTGCCATGCTGTTTGGTGCAGCTCCAGAATGATAGCAAGTCACACATAGATTGGAGGCTGGAAGGAGAGAGGGGAGAGCATCTGAGGGCTTGAGTCTAAGGAAGTGGATCCTTTATTAAAACTAGAAATGTTAGAAGAAGCCTCTGGCTGGGGAAAGGAGAGAGAGAGAGAGAGAGAGAGAGAGAGAGAGAGAGAGAGAGAGAGAGAAAGTAATGATTCCATCATTTTGATTTAAAAGTGCCAGTAAAATAGCTACTGGGAAATATGTAGCAGGTAATTGCAAAGGCAGGGTTAGAAGACAGCATGGAAGACAGAATCAGAATGTGGATACAGACTTGGTAACTGATTGGAATGGTGATATTCAATGTGATTACCAAGTGCAGGGAGAGGGGAGAGCCTTGGCAATACTCTATTGGAGGACACAAGAAGGAAAGCAAACTAGTAATGAAAGGGGTCACAGGCAGAGGCCTGGAAGGAGAGCCAGGTCAGGCAGTACCAGAGTGAGGGGACACTGAGCTGAAGTCCACCAGGGTTCAGAAGGCACAGAAAACAGGAGGAAAATGGAAGCACAATAGAGAAGTTGTGGTAAGAAATGCATGTTTTAAGTTTAAGTTTCATTCTGCCATGAACTGACTTCAGAATAACTGCTGTTTTTTTGAATTTTCATTTTCAAAGTAATTATCTAATCTAATAAAAGAGTAATATGCAAATTAACCCTCACTCCATTACACCTAAGCCACACCCACCAGCCAATCAGAGCAATGATATGCAAAATAACCCAGCCAAGATGGCAGCTGGCAGCCACAGAGCTAGAGCAAACAGGAGGCCAGCGATGGAGGAAACTGTCTGCCTAGGCTGACTGTGGCCTCCACTCAAGGCAACAAAGTTTCAATTATAGAAGATAAATAAACTCCAGAAACCTGATTACAGCCAGCCTCGCTGGGACCTGGGTCAGTGGGAGCTGTGGCCAGCCTGAAAACAACCCTCAGCCCCTCACTCAGGCTGGCCAGGCACCCCAGTAGGGACCTGAACCCTGAAGGGGCTGTGGCAGCCTGCAAACAGCCCTCAACCCCTCACCCAGGCTGGCCACACCCCCATGGTGTGAGGGTCCCCACGGGCGGGCTTGGCCAGCCTGCAAACAGCCATCAGCCCCTCACCCAGGCTGGCCAGGCATGCCAGCAGGTGGACATCCCCTGAGGGGTCCCAGACTGCGAGAGGGCACAGGTTGGGCTGAAGGACCCCCAGAGTGCACACATTTTTGTGCACTGGGCCCCTAGCAAAATAATAAAAGGTAACATATATTACCTGCTTCCTCTTCTAGGTGCCAAACACTGTGTTAAGAGCTTTATAAACATTGTCTTATTTAGCTTTCACAAATGCCTTATAAAATATGTTTTAGGGGATATGCTGTGATATGGCACTATTAGATGATGACATGGCCAAGAGACCCATTTACAACTTATCCTGGACAACTTTCTTCTGAATGAGGTTCTCAAGAGGCAGACAGTGACACATGAGATGTGACAAATAGCAGATTAATAAATTTGTGAATTTATTTGTCATATATATATATATATATATATATATATATATATATATATAGTGTTCCCCACAAAATGTATACACACTTAATAGCTGATAACTCAATTGATGTTTCTTTCTTTTCAGATTTAATCCATTGGAATTAATAATTATTCAAAGTGTGTATACATTTTTTGGGGAACCTCCTATATATTTTATCCCCTCCCTGTAAAAATAAACACTGTTTCTATCAGCTTAGCTATGTGCTTTCTTAGGCTATTGGGCATATTAACCCCCTAACACCAAGTTATTATATTTGGGTTGCTCCTGAAACCAACTTTGCCATAATAATTTGGTCTAAACTCTCTTAGGTAAACATCTAGACCTGGGAAAGGCAGGCCATTTTAGGCTTTTGGCACAGGCTAACATTGATCATTCTTGCCTTGTGTTTGGCATAAACTTCCTGTGATTAATTCAGACCTCCCTTTTCCATATCTTCTTAAATAGATTATTTATATTCTACAAACTGAACATAAAATGATATTTTTTTCAAAGCACTAATAACCAACTTTATGCAAGTTGGCAATCTATATATATAAAAGCCTAATATGCAAATTGTCCCCACGGGAATTCGACCGGAAGACCAATTGCTCACTATGATGTGTGCTGACTACCAGAGGGCAGCTCATAATGAAGGAAGGCCCCGCTGGCAGCTGGGGAAGGGAGGCCCTGGCTGGCAGCTAGAAGGAAGGCTCTGGCTGGCAACTGGAAGACCCTGATTGACCCTGATCACTGGCCAGGACTAGAGACCCTACCCATCCATGAATTTAGTACACCAGGCCTCTAGTTTATAAATAAGAAACCATGACTTTCATTCCACCATGGCAGAATAGTCAGCACCTACTGAGTGCTTTCTATGTACCACATATTCTCTATGCTGAGTGTGAATTATTTTGTTTAATTATCCCAGGGTTCTGTCAGTTAGATGCTCTCATTATTCCTTTTTTATAAAGCAAGTCTAAGCAGAGGACATTTATGTTACTTGCTCAAGATCACACAATTAGTAAACTGGAGAGCTGGGATTCCAAAATAGTGAAGTTTTAACCACTAAGTACATTGTATTTCAAATTAAGGACATGGGTGTCTGAAATGCATAGAAACATTCTAAAAAGGGTAGGCCCCAATGTAAAAACGAATTATAATTACTTAATCAAAATTACAAGCTCATCAGAATTTTGTTATTTCATTACATTGATGCTCATTTATTTGGCTTTCATGACACAGCATAGCAATAGAGGATGTGACAATGCATAATGATAATACTAAGTGCTTGCCACTGAGTCATCTATAATCTGGTTGGGGAGAAAAATCTGACACATACAACATTCATAGAGCAATCAACATGTGCAGTTAAATGCTAAGTCATGTGTTGTACTAAATTATATATTAGAAGGGCATTAAAAAGAGGAAGAATGCAGAGGGGCAGTGTAGGTTGGAAAATACTCACAAAGGATCTTAATGATAGAGAGAAGCTGGGTGAGGAGAGGGGTAGAAGGATACACCTGTCAAGACGAGCAGGATAAGACAAATGGAAGCTCTGAGAGGGGGATGAGCATGGTATGCTGGTTTCTATTCTTCACTCCTTTCTTTTCCTCTCCACCCACTCCTCTGCTCTGTACACACACACAGGGTGGGCAAAAGTAGGTTTACAGTTGTTTGCATGGAAAATAATATGATAAAATAACAAATAGTACAAGAATAGACTCTGTTTTGCACTCACAACTGTAAGCCTACTTTTCCCCACCCTGTATAAGATATGCATCCACGTATACACACATGCTTTTGGCTGTATATGAGTGTGCATATAGATATACTGTATACACACAGACTTACCTCCAAATAAGGTTTGCCTTCCTTACACCAGTGTCAGGATGTTTCTGATAAACTCAGAAATATGATGGGTTGCTGGAGATGACAATTTGTAATTTTTAAGTCTGCAATGGCTCACGCATAAGTAAGAAGATATGAGAGAGAAATGAGGTATTGGTTATCCTTGACTACATTTAGCAAAACCATCCTCCTTTCAGAAATTGAGGGCAGGTCAATATTCACACCAGGAAGATATTTTTATTTAAAAATAACTCTTTATATGGCAAATTTGATTGTTTTTTGATTGACACTCTTACTTATACACATTTTGGGTTTATCGTTAATATGGGAAATAAAGAGAAAATTGTTCAGAGATATTATCTCTCTGTATTTAATAATAAAATTCAAGAAAAATAAAATATTTCTCCAGTACAGTGAGTTGGGTGACTAAGATAAAAACCCTCAGTTTTATGGGTTGAAGTAGAGTTCTGAGTCATGGGTGTTGTTACCAAAAATAAGCTAGGTTTCTAAGTCCAGGATAAGGAGTTCTTGTATAAATCAATGTCTTTGCTGCCTCAATTTTGTAAAACAAAGGAACCAAAATTCTGGGTTTTAATTTTGAGACACAATGAAGTAAATTTATTTGCTATAGGATGTTTATAATTTGTAAAAACATACTATTTCATATTTGACTGAAAACAACCATAATTCAAAGACTAAGACTTAAAAGCTGTCTATTCTCATGTCAATTAAATATAATATCTTTGTTCTATTCTTATACCTTTAACAATCATCCATGAGCAATCTGTGGAGGAACAGTCACATCTGTATTCTGCAGACATACTCAACCAGGCCAATTTTGTTTGGGCGCCATCAAATCTGAAAGTTCACTCATGTAGTAGAACCAGGTGGCAAAATTGATTCTCTCCTCTTATTTTGTACAGAACCTATCATGAACTTACAGATATGATAAAAAGCATTAGTAGTAGCATTGATTCCGATTTCATCAGGAGAAGGTATATCTGTATGTGAATCTCTGTGCCTGGGTATGTACCCAAGACATTAGTTTCTTAGTTTTGATTTCCCAAGTCACTTTTTCTTTAATATTTAACAATTATGACTCATCTGCTCATATATTGTTGGAAACCCAGCATATTTTCTAATAGCTACAATGACATCTGTTGGGTTGGTTAGTAATAGATGTCACATATTTTTATGATGACTTTTGACTTCTAGCTAGTTCTTGCTGCATTAAATTCTTAATCTTTTCTCTGTCCTTCACTTGCTATCTCTCAGGCCTCTTTCCTGCACTATTTTACTCTGCTTTACATGGTTTTAATTACTGTACTTCTAAAATTACACTGTCTAGGTTATATGTAGAGCAGGGTTGGTTTTTTTCTGAAAAACTTGGGGACTAAAGAAGAGTTATATAAAATATGTGATTATTCCCATACAGACCAATGAAATTAAAGATCTAGCTTATCTGCTCCTCATACACTCAGCACACAATGGTGGAATGGGCATAGGATAACCATTATAAACATTACTGATCAAAAAAGGGAGGGGGAGCCATAAAGGAGGCTTTGGTACATAGCAGTTCAGAAATCTAAGCAGAAAATGTTGGAAATGTCCTAATTAGGTCCAGCAAGCATTCTTTCGGCTCAGCCCTCCGGGCTTGCATTAATTGGCTCACACTGCCGTAACAATACTACAGGCTGGGTGATTAAGTAATAGAGATTTATTTTTTAACACTTCTGGAAGCCAGAAATCCAACATGTCTGCTGAGACCTGTCTTCCTGGTGTGCAGACGGCTGCCTTCATGCTGTGTTCTCACCTGGCCTTTCCTCTGTGCTCGTATAGTGTGTGAGAGAGAGATCTGGTGTCACGTCCACTTTTTAGGATGATTCTAGTCCTATCCAATTAGGGCTTTCTTTTATGACCACATTAAACTTTAATGATCTCCTTAAAGGCCCTATCACCACATTGTGGGCTAGGGCTTCATATAAATTTGGGGGACACAATTCAGTCCATAACTGCTCTTCTTGGTTCTGCCAGCTGAGTCATCCTTCCCTTCTCATGAAAGACATCACTTTTGCCAATGAGTAGTCTTCTCAGGCTACTTTCTGATATTTTGGGGGATCCAATTGCCTTTTTGTACTTTTATGCTTTCCTGATACTTTTCAACCCAAGGTGGCAGTGGCATACCTTTACTTTCAAAGGGCCTTTTAGATGACTGAAGAGTTCTCTGGGGTCTGAAGAAAAGATTTTGCAGTCACACCCTTGGCTTCATCTCTAGACTAAGGGCACAATATCATGTCTTTGATATTTTTTGCCAGACATGTACAACTGTATTTAATCATGAAAAAACATCAGACAGACCCAAAGTAAGAGATATTCTATAAAACAACTAGCCAATACTCTTCAAAAAAGTCAAGTCATGAAAGATAAAAGAGACAAAAGAGATGTAACAACTGAATATAACATGATGTCTATATTGAATTCTAGACTATAAAATTGTCCAAGGAATGTGTAAACTTATATATAGTTTAGGTTTGTGCTGTTATTCATTGATACTCACCAATCTGATGAGTCTGAAAAAAGCAGGGGGGGGGGCATTTCTAGATAGCGCTGATTCAAAATCGGAGTCATAGTGGGGGTTAGATCAATATGGACCATCCAGTTTACCAATTGGGAGAGTATGGTACATGACTATGTTTTTTTCTGGAGAATAATAATTCACTTAAAAAGGGTAGGCAGGGGGTAATGAAGTATAAAATAATCATTAGAACAATTTTATCATCAAATTAGGCTATGCCCCTTACCAGTTATATGAGCTTTGGAATGATAACTATTAATTTTTTTAACCAAGCCATTTAATTGTCTTTAAGGTAAACCAGATTTTAACATTGGTAAAGCGGGACACCATTGACCGCTTGGCCGCTAAAAACCGTATCTTCCCTTCCCGTTCTTCCGCCGTTCCCTAGCTTGTCGTGCATTCTTTCCAAAAATCAGGACTTTTTAAAATGCCGCGGGACGAGACAAATTGTTATAAATCGGGACTGTCCCGCCAAAAGCAGGACATCTGGTCACCTTACAATACATGGAGCTGGATCCCAAGCATTTCCCTATCTTTCTCTTCATCATCTTGTCTATCTTTTTTGCTCTCTTCTTTTTCCTGCCCTTCTTTCTTCTCTTCATCCCAATTGGCAATCTTGTTGTTGATGAAGTTGTGCAGGGCAACCCTGAATGGATCAGGAAGGCCAAATACACCACAACCATCTGTATTGCAAAGGTCATTAGGTAAAAGGCCTTGACAAACTCCTGAAGGTCAACGTCTGGCAGCAGGTAGAAGACATCCTGCAGCTGGTAGATGAATGATGGTTGATGGAAAGCTTGCCTGTAGCCACTTTCTCCAGGCAGCCTTTGATATCCAGAAGTTTGGAGCTCAGTCCCTTCAAACCATGGGCCTGGTTTGTGATCTGCTGGAAAAGAGTGCCCACAGTAATGTCTTTGATGTCTGGTAACCAGTGTTCAACCCCAACTTCTTCAGCTTCCTCTGCTCCAATTTCACTCATCACGTGCTCAAATGTTTTTGAGGTTGGAGTTCCATCATGAACTTTTTCCACTGAAATATATGCTTCTGTGGGCAGTCCCAGGTCCTTTGGTTTCACATCAATGATGACTAATACTGAGTTAGGGCATTATCTTTTCATGAGTTTATTGATGGCAATGTCATTCTTGTGTAGTTTAGGATCTGTGTGGTACCATACAACTATTCTTTCTCTGGCATTGACCTTCTTAAATATTCCATACATGTTTTCCAAATAACCATGGTCTAAAAATCAGATGGAATCATCTTTGTCGTCTTCATCAAAAGGTACTATAAAATGATTGGATACATCCAGTATTTTCTTTTGCCATGACCCCAAAAGCACACCAACAACACACTTCTGGTTTCCAACCTTGCCTATTCGGTTAAAATGATCCACCACACTGAGCAGCACCAGGGTTTGGACCACCATCTTCTGCACTGCCAGCTTTGGCATCACGACATACCATGCCCGCTAGGTTCTGCTCTCTGAAACCTGCAAACACAGGCAGCCACGGTGACAGGTACACTCCTGATAACTATTATTCTGATTCTTAGTTTTAGGATAATAAAACCTACCTCAAAACATTGTACAGATTAAATGAAGAGTTGCATATCAACAGCATGACACATAGTAAGCATTCAATTAAAGATAGGCTTTGTTTATAGTATGCTGATGGTGATGGTAATGGTAGGCCACATCTAAGAAGACTAGTATTTTGGGCAGAGGTGTCTCACAAAGACACTAGGTAACAATACAGATAGAAAAAAGTCAAAAGAACTTTCATGACAATTTGTCAGTATTCTATGAGTTAAGGGAAGGAGTTATAGATTGATGACATTGGATGTTTCAGGGTTCCATTCAGAAAATGCAGGTTTTTGGCTGGATCCAGAAAGACTATTTCTGGTCTCTCCACCCACAGGTAGAAATGGAACTACTATGTTCATTTTATCACTCAGGAAATGAAGAGAAATTAGCTATAGCAGGGTTTCTCAACAGCAGCACTATGGATATTTTGGGTTAGATAACTCTGAGCTTTGGTCCCCTGAAGAGTGGGTGGGTGGAGAAAGCCAAAGGGGAGGGGGAATTCACCAGCAATTGAGGGGCCTTGAAGATGAATTTAGCAGGCTTGCATTTCGAGGACCTGGACTGACGTTCAAAAATGTAACACTATTTTCTGTAATCAAAATATAGTTTCTGTCTTCATGTACTCAAACGTAATCATAATTTATTCTAGATATATTCTGTGAAACTATGTAATTTCTTAGGCACTCCTAGTTTATAACCAAGACATATTCTGGATGAAACTTTATCTTGGCTTTTCTCCCTGGAGTTGAGTCTAAATTGGACGAATGGGGTAGACTGTTTAAGAATCTTACTCAAAAGTCATTTGATAGTATTGGGAAAGAGGCCATTTGCTTCTTATTTTGATGTGTTTGATCCTATGCAGATGTCTTTGAGCATTCATTAACAAATCTGCTTTGATTTTCAGGCACAGATCATGTTTTTCACTTAACAAAATGTTAATCAGAGTTTGGCCATCAGCATCTCCCCAGGGTTTACTTATTTAGAAGTTTGTGAGTTGCCATGTTCTCTGGTGTCATGCTGCATTTTTGTTGGCTCAATCTTTTGGTCTTCTTTTCCATGTCCTACTTATCTCCCTACATCTTGTGATTCAGGGGTCAGGGATGCTAAAAGGATCTCATTGTGTCCCTAACACTGTCTTTTATCCATCTCTGCTCTATTTGCAATTCTGTTCTCATGAAGGACATTGGCTTGATCACTAACTAAAGTTTAGACTGAACCAGTGAGATATTTTGTTTCATCATGATGATGTTAGGGACTTCTCTAGGAAGGTAGCTCTTTCATTGAGTCTCACCCAGGATGCAAGAGATGTGTCTCTTTTGTTATCAGAAACCAAAATTTAAATGAAAATTCTATTGTATCTTTCCCTACCTTCACTATGGGGAGAGTGATGAAGGAGAGTCAGGGTCAGGGAACAAAGAAAAGGCTATAGGTTCTTGATTCTCCTCCAAATTTGCTCCCATTTTCTATACAGCTTATATGGTTTTGTGGTCTGAGAGCTGGGGTAGAAGTGTGGGTATATTTTACTATATTGCTATATTGCTTTTCCTTTCAAATCTTTTTGAAATCATACACTACACTTGCATCGAGTCTTTTGAATTTAGGAGCCAAGAATTCAGAATCTTTGCTCTCCAGCCTCATCAGAGAACTGGTCCTGTGAATGACAGCTCATATGTTAAGACCCCTAATGGGCACAGGAAAAAAGAAAAAAAACTAATATTTCAAATTACTCCCCTGATAAGTGAATGTTGTTAGGGTTTAACTTGGCTTCCAATAGAAATCTTTCCTTCCATTCACACCTCTGCCAACAATAAACAGATGATAACATGCTCTAAAAGGGGGTCCAGTATCCCATACATTTTTCTGATAAAGCACCACCAGTTCTCCTTGGGCCAATATTCTGATTTCACTCATGCCATGCGCATTCCCCTCTCTGTTGTCAAGTTCCTTCTGTCTAATGTTCCACATCTCCTTTCATTTTCCTGGATCATATCTGTAAGATATAAGGTCAGTTTCAACCACCTCATGACAACTTTCCCAAGCATCTCCCCTTCCCCCCCCCAATTAGCTAAGACTTAATTCCTTCCATTTTGAGTTGTTATTTATTTCATAATTGTCAGTTACCTTTTTTTCCCTCTAAGAAATATGTTACTTGAATATACTCTACATACTGTGAAGTATTCATCATGGCGCTGGTACATAGTAGATGACAAATATTGATTCATTGTTCTATACTGGTTTAAAAATATATGAAAGTCTAAGAACTGTTCTAAATTATTTTCTGAGTTTTTACAACAGTTTAACTTCTGTTTTCTAGAGACATAAAAGGCTTACGAAAAATAAAAATTAATAAACCTAATTTTCTAAATTTTCATCATACAATTTACAATTAAATAATGATTATAGATATGACAAGTTTTAAAATTGCCAAGCAAACAGTCTGGTTTGTTTTGTGCATTTGCCATTGCTATTTTTCAGTATGTTATGTCATTTTCAGAGTCAGTTGTTCTTGCCATTGCACAGTTCTCTTTAAGAGAGATGAGTCTGAAAATGTGTTTAATAAAGAAAAAGAAAGGCCAGTACAGCACAAATATAGAGATTAGAAAAACAACTAGATATATTATCAATATCAACCATAATAATAGTTTCCTAGAATGTCTTTCTTATAAAGATAAATCACTAAAATTTTCACTAGATAAATCAAAATCATGTTTAATTATAAAAAGAATTATATAATTGTATTATTATTTTATTATTATTTATATCTTACTAATAAGACTTTGATTTTGTCAATATTCCATTCTTCTATTAATTCATTCAACAAATGAATATTAACCACTTACTACTTGCTGGGTATTAAGGTTACAATGATCCCTGTCTTCACTGAACTTACAAATTTTAGTTTTTAATTCTATAAAGTGATTTAATTTTTATGTAAGAAAGAACTATAATTGAAATAAGAATTTTGTCTGGCATCTTATAGACTCTCTAAATGGTTTCATTTTTGTATATACTTTTAAAAACTTACTATTTTTTAATTTTAAAAACATTTCATGATACATGAATAGATTTATTTTTATTTAAATATATTTGCTCTTTTGCTTCTGGCCAGGCAGACACTTGTGATTTATATTGAAAAAGTAGCAGTGATTTGTAAGGTAATTTCCCTTATGGAATGCTCGAGAAGAGGAGAAATGCTCAGAAACACTCTGGGGAGAAACAAGATGGCGGCATAGGGTAGACACCGTATATGCAGCTGTGAACAACTATTTCAGAAAAACCACGAAAAGAACACACGGACACCACTCGCACCCACAGGATGGCTGGCTGAGTGAAAATCCTACAATCAGAGAAGAGTCTGAGACTCAGAGCAGCAGCGGAAGCAAAGTACAGAGGTACGGAGGCGCGCGCACGGGCTCGGGGAAGGGCTGGTACCGGAGGCCGTGGTTCTTTTCCAAAACGGGGAGAGCCACAAGCTCCCAGCGGCTCTGAACTCCAGTTCCAGGCGAGTTTTGGAGGTCCCACAGACACCCAGAGACTAGCATC
>PVJC01045284.1:0-13759 GCA_004026665.1 Murina feae | reverse complement strand
TACTGGCAGTCACATTCCCAGATGCAACTTTGTGGCACAACAGAATTTGGTGGAATATTAGCCACTAAACTAAAAGGCTTTGAGAAGAATACAGAATTTGAGGTAGGCATTGAAGAATATCTTCTATAATAAAAGCAAAACATGCAAATGTGACCGTTACCACCAGCCAATCAGAGTGGCTGTATGCAAATTAACCCAGCCAAGATGGAGGCCAACAGCCACGGAACTAAACCAAAGGGTTCTGTTGCAACTGCCTGCCTATGCTGGCAGTTGGAAGTGGCACCAGGGCACCAGGAAGTGGGAAAGCAAGGTGGCAGGCTGGGGAGTGGGAAAGAGGCAGCAGGGGGGTCAGTGGCCTGCTTGGTGGGCTTCCCAGGCCCTTTGGGAAAGCAAGGCTGCAGGGGCCGGGGTCCTGCTTGGCAGCTCCCCAGACCCCTTGGTGGCACAGGGAAGTGGGAAAGGAAGGCAGCAGGGGACAGGTGAGTGGGAAAGAGTTGGCGGCCTGCTTGGTGGCTACCCAGGTCCCTTCCGGGGATCAGGGAGCAGGAAAAGGCTGGCCTGACCACGAGGCGGGGTTTTCCCTGCTTTCTGGTGGCTGAAGGAAGATGGGCAGTAGGCAAGCTTGGGAGGCAGGCAGCACCCAGCCCTGGTCACAGCTCAAAAAAGAGAACAACATGCAGGGGAGGGCAAGAGTCTGAGAGATCAACATAGAGAGGGTGCCTGCTCCAAGCCTCCACAGTGTGCCTGGTGGCAGGTCCCCAGCAGGTAGACACACACAGAAGGACACACACACACAAAAGGCGCCTGGCAGACTGGGGCCATCATAGGACATCCACTGAGGGGTCCCAGACTGTGAGAGGGCACAGGCCGGGCTGAGGGACTCCCTCCACCCCGAGTGCACAAATTTTTGTGCACTGGGCCCCTAGTTTAAGATTATAATAGAAAGTCTAGTATCAGCCATAATTATCAACTGGAAATTGCTAGGTATCTTCCTTGCTGCTACCAAGGAAACATTCTTTTATAAACAAAGTCTAGAGAAAAAATAATAAAGCATTTTTCTTTAAAAAATTATATGTAGAACCATAATATAATGTTTAAACCTTTATAATAATATATAAATAATAATGTGCATAGCAAAACAATTTCTCCTCAGAATAGTCAGACGTATAAGAACATGTCTATGAAAAATATCAATACTTAAAGTGTTTATAGCCTGGCTGGTGTTGCTCACTGGTTGAGTAGCAACCCAGGAACCAGGTCATTGGTTAGATTCCTGATCAGGGCACATGCCCAACTTTAGGGCTTGATCCTCAGTAGGGGTCATGAAAGAGGCAGCCAAACAATGTTTTTCTTTCTTTGATTTTTTTAAAAGAAAACACATATTTTTATTGATTTCAAAGAGGGAAGGAGAGGAAGAGAGACATAGAAAAATCAATAAGAGAAAATCACTGATCAGCTGCCTCATGCACACCCCACACTGGAGATTGAGCCCACAACCTGGGCATGTGCCCTGACTGGGAATCAAACCATGACTTCCTGGTTCATAGGTTAATGCTCAACCCCGGAGCCACAGCAGCAGGGCTCCCTTTGATATTTCTATTTCTCTGCTCCTCTTCCTCCCTCTCTCCCTGAAAATCAATAAAAATATATTTAGGGAGAGGAAAAATGGCAATGGTATAGACAGACATGTCCTGTGCCTTGTCCCACAGCAGATAGGGTGAGCAGCTGAAAAAAGTAGCATCCAGCCCGAATTGGCAGGGAAGATTTAGCTGGGAGAGTCTGCAGCCAGGGGTTTGTTGGAGACGGCCAGCTCAGGCTCTCCTAATCGGGCACCCTCCACTGTTGCTGAAATCTCTCCCAGAGCAGCCAGATCTGTCACAGAGACTGCACCATTTTGAGTGGCTGTTATTGAAGCCTATACATCCAAGGATCCTGCAATCACGGCACCTAGGGACCAGCTATGATCCCAGGAACACTGGATTTTAAGCAGGGCAAATATGTGGACTCAGATGAGCCCTGCACCTCTCCATAGAAAGGAGAGAGAAAACTACATAACCAGACACCCAGAGAAGAGAGATCATGGGGAGACAAAGAAACAGCCCGCAAATGAAAGAGAAGCAGGCATCAGCAGAAAAGAAAATAAACGAAATGTAGGCAAGCAACCTGTCAGAGAAAGAATTCAGAGAAATGGTCATAAGGTGGAAGAGAAGAATGGAAGACAAATTCAACAAAATGTGTAAGAACCGAGAGGAAATGAAGAAGAACCAAGAAGAAATGAAAAATGACATCACTGCTATAAAGAACTCAATAGAAAGCATCAACAGTAGACTAGAAGAAACAGAGGACTGCATCTTGTCTTCTAGGCCCCTTGAGGACTGCAAGTGAGCTAGAAGACAAGGTAGGAAAAAATACCCAAGCAGGGCAGCTTCTAGAAAAAAAAATTAAAAAGCAGGAGGAGAACCTAAGAGAACTTTGGGACAACACAAAAAGAAACAACATTCGTGTAATAGGATTGCCAGAAGGAGAGGAAACTGAGCAAGGACTAGAAAGCTTGTTTGAAGAAATAATGACAGAAAACTTCCCTGATATAGGAAGTTTTATATAACTTCCCACTATCACCATTGGACAAATCCTCTAAACAAAAAATCAGCAAAGAAACATCAATCCTAAATGACTAACTAGATCAGATAGAATTAATCAACATCTTCAGAACACTTCACCCCAAAGCCACAGAATATGCATTCTTCTCAAGTGCACATGGGTCATTCTCAAAGATAAACCATACATTGGGTCACAGGGAAAGTCTCTTTAAATTCAAGAAGATAGAAATCATATCTAGGATCATCTCAGATCACAATAGCATAAAACTGGAAATCAACTACAATAAAAACAATTTTTAAAAATCAAACACATGGAGACTAAATAACATGCTATTAAATAATGACTGGGTTACCAGAGAGATCAAAGAAGAAATAAAAAACATCATGGCAACAAATGACTATGAAAACACAAAAATCCAAAACCTATGGGACACAGTGAAAGCAGTCTTGAGAGGGAAGTTCATAGCTCTACAAACCTATTGCAGAAAACAAGAAACAATGATAATAAATTACCTAACCCTGTAACTCGAAGATTTAGAAAGAGAGCAACAAGAAAAGCCCAGTGTAAGCAGAAGGAAGAAAATTATAAAGATCAGAGCAGAGATAAATGACTTGGAGACCAAAAACACAATACAAAAGATCAACAAAACCAAGAGCTGGTTCTTTTAAAGGATAAACAAGATTGATGAATCTCTAGCCAAGCTCACCAAGAAGCAAAGAGAAAAGACCCTAATAAACAAAATCAGAAATGAAAGAGGAGAAATAACAACAGACCCCACAAAAATACAAAGGATTGTTAAAAAATACTATGAACAACTCTATTCCAACAAACTGGGCAACCTGGAGGAAATGAACTTATTCCTAGAAAAATCCAAACTTCCAAAACTCAATCAGGAAGAATCTAAAAATCTCAATAGGCCAATAACTATGGAAGAAATTGAAGCAGTAATCAAAAAGCTTCCAGCGAACAAAAGCCCGGGGCCAGACAGCTTCACAGGGGAGTCTTACCAAATGTTCAAGGCAGAACTAAAACCTATCCTCCTCAGACTATTCCAAAAAGTTCAAGAGGAAAGAACACTTCCAAGCTCATTCTATGAAGCCAGCATTACCCTAATACCAAAATCAGATAAAGACAAACAGTGAAAGAGAATTACAAACCAATATCCTTCATGAACATAGATACCAAAATCCTCAACAAAATCCTAGCAAATTACATTCAGTAGTATATCATAAAGAGCATACACCATGACCAAGTAGGATTTATCCCAGAGATGCAAGGATGGTACAACATCTGCAAATCAATAAACATGATACATCACATAAACAAACTGAGAGATTAAAAACCACATAGTCATATCAATTGATGCAGAAAAAGCATTTGACAAAATCCAACACCTATTTTTGATAAAAACACTCAGCAGGGAGGTAATAGAAGGATCATACCTCAATATAATAAAAACCATATATGACAAACACACAGCCAACATCATACTCAATGGGCAAAAACTAAAACCATTTCCCCTTAGAACAGGAACAAGACAAGGTTGCCCACTCTTACCACTCCTGTTCAACATAGTACTTAAAGTACTAGCCATTGCGATTAGACAACAAGAAGAAATAAAAGGCATCCAAATTGGAAAAGAAGAAGTAAAACTGTCTTTATTCGTAGATGACATGATATTGTACATAAAAAGCCCTAAAGACTCCATCAAAAAATTATTAGACTTAATAAATGAATTCGGCAATGTAGCAGGATACAAAATTAATGCCAAGAAATTTATGGCATTTCTATACACCAAAGTGAACTTACAGAAAGAGAGACTAAAAACCAATCCCATTTACCAATGCACCAAAAAAATTAACATACCTAGGAATAAACTTGAGCATAGAGGCAAAAGATCTCTACTCAGAAAACTACAGGATGTTGAAAAAAGAGATAGAGGAAGACGTAAACAAATGGAAGAACATACCATGTTCATGGATTGGTAGAATCAACATCATTAAAATGTCCATACTGTGGGAGCCCCTTACACGTCCAGTGTGGTTCAGGGTTCCTGTTCAGGGTTCGAGTTCTGGAGGAGACCGCACACAAAATGAAGAGAGAGAGACTAGAAGAGCATCAATTTGTAAACTGGGGGACCAGGCATGGAGCCTTCCTCTAGTGGGTTAGACTGCCCACTGACGCCTGGGACTCACCAGCCTTTTATTGAGTCTCTGAGAAAACAACCATATCCTTAGGCAGGAAATTCCAAACAAGAATTTTACATGTAATTAACAGGTGAGGATTTGCTGTAATTAACAATGTTTCAACTTAAATAATGGGTGCATAGCTCTGACCTTTCAGAGCAACCAAGGTTGGTTGAAAACAATCAGTTTCCAGCATCAAAACAATCAGTTTCCAGCATCAAAACAATCAGTTTCCAGCACATACTACCCAAAGCAATGTATAAATTTAACTCACTTCCCATTAAAATACCAATGGTATATTTCACAGACCTAGAACAAACTCTCCAAAAATTCATATGTAATGAAAAAAGACCCCAAATAGCTGCAGCGATCCTCAGAAAGAACAAAGTAGGTGGGATCTCAATACCAGATATCAAGCTGTATTACAAAGCTACTGTTCTCAACACTGCCTGGTACTGGCACAAGAATAAACATATAGACTAATGGAATAGAATAGAGAACCCAGAAATTGACCCAAACCAATATGCTCATTTAATATTTGACAAAGGATGCAAGAATATACAATGGAATCAAGACAGTCTCTTCAGTAAATGGTGCTGGGAAAATTGGACAGATACATGCAAAAAGAAAGAAGAAACTAGACCACCAACTTACACCATACACATAAATAAGCTCAAAGTGGATAAAGGACTTCAATGGAAGATGGGAAACTAGAAGAATCCACTGGCAGCAAAATATCAGACATATGTCATAGTAATATCTTTACCGATACAGCTCCTAAGGCAATAGAAACTAAGGAGAAAATAAACAAACTGCACTACATCAAAATAAAAAGCTTCTACACAGCAAAAGAAACCATCAACAAAACAACAAGAAAGCCCACTGCATGGGAGAACTTATTTACCAATGTTATATCCAATAATGGCCTAAATCTCAAAAATTTATAGGGAACTCATACATCTTAACAAAAAGGAAGTGAACAATCCAATAAAAAAAATGGACAAAGGACTTAAAAGGACACATTTCAAAAAAGGACAGACAGAAGTCCAAAAAGCATATGAAAACATGCTCAAAGTCACCAATCATACCAGAGATGCAAACCAAAACAACAATGAGGTAACATCTCACACCTGTCAGAATGGCTATCATCAACAAATCAACAAACACAAGTGTTGGAGAGGATGTGGAGAAAAAGGAATCCTGTGCACTGCTTGTGGGAATGCAGACTGGTGCAACCACTGTGGAAGACAGTATGGCATTTCCTTAAAAATTTAAAAATAGAACTGCCATTGACCCAGTGATCCCACTTCTAGGAATATATCTCAAGAAACCAGAAACACCAATCAGAAAGGATATATGCAGCCCTATGTTCATAGCAGCACAATTCACCATAGCCAAGATTTGGAAGCAGCCTAAGTGTCCTTCAATAGATTAATGGATTAGAAAACTGTAGTACATCTACTCAATGGAATACTATGCTGCTATAAAAAAGAAGGAATTCTTACCATTTGCAACAGCATGGATGGAACTGGAGAGCATTTTTCTAAGTGAAATGAAAGAAAAATACCAAATTACATCACTCATTTATGGATAATAAAGACCATTATAAACTGATAAAAAAAATAGATTCAGAAGCAGAGCAGCATCAAACATACTGTCAAACTACAGCAGGAAGGCCGGGGAGGGTTGGGGGTGGGGTGGTAAGAAATCAACCAAAGGACTTTTATGCATGCATATAAGCATAACCAATGGACACAAAACACTGGAGGAAGGGGGAAGGTCAAGGAGGAGGAAATAAAAAGGAGACATATGTACTACTGTTTGTAACATTTTAAGCAATAAAAAACATATTTAAATAATAAATAGTTTATAGAAATCAACATTAATTTATAGAAAAGAATAGCGATAGTTTTTCATTGCAATAATTTCTAAGTAAGTTCTATAAGTAGTAACTACAATTTAGATTATAAAATCAACAGACACACACACACACACACACACACACACAAAATACATCAAGAAAGTAATTTTTTAAAATTCCTTAATTATATCCTACAAAAGGCTCAGTGCACAAAAATTTGTGCACTCAGGGGGTCCCTCAGCCTGGCCTGTGCCTTCTCGCAGTCTGGGACCCCTCGGAGGATGTCCACCTGCCGGCATGCCTGGCCAGTTGGGTGAAGAGCTGACGGCCATTTTCAGGCTGCCTACAGCCCCTTCAGGGTTCAGCTCCCTACTGGGGTGCCTGGATGGAAGCAAGTATCTGGGATTTATTTAACCTCTATAATTGAAACTTTGTTGCCTTGATCTCCTGCTCAAAGCCTGGGTTGCCCCTGGAAACCCAAGGTCCCAGCTCGGCAGGTATCTGGGGTTTGTTTATCTTCTATAATTGAAACTTTGTAGCCTTGAGTAGAGCTCAGGGCCCGCAGCATCCTGGCTTCCTCCATTGCCCGGGGCAACTTCAGCTCTGTGGCCACTGCCATCTTAGTTGAGTTAATTTGCACATTTGCCTCTGATTGGTTGGTGGGCATGGCTTGTGGGCATGGCTTGTGGGTGTAACAGAGTGAGGGTTAATTTGCATGTTACTCTTTTATTAGATTAAATGCTGGGAGCAATTCAATGACATCTCTCCATATTCAGTGATTAGAGAAGACATCACCAAGAATGTGGCAGGCAAGCTATAAAGGATAGCTCGGAGTTTGCCTGATGGATAAGAGGAGACTGGTCTTCTAAAGAAAAAGAAGAAAAGAAGCTTTGGCTCTGGCAGGCACTGTATGAATCCCTTTGTACAAATCTATGCAACTTAATCTGCATGTAACCCAGGCTTGTTTTTGTTTGTTTGTTTTTAATATTAAAACTGAGTTCCAGTCAAGTTACACATGTAGGTAATTTGTCTAAGAATTTACAAAGAATCAGTCATAGACCCTGGTGTCCAGTCCTTCAGACCCTCCACTACTCCATCATTATTTTCCTATCACTGAATCATGGTGCCAGGTACATTGTTCACTGAGAAGCCTGGGAAGAGGTATTCTATGAGTCTTCTGTGTGGTCTTCCTTTTCCTGTCATTCATCTGGCCCAGGAGGCCCTCCTGGATTTCCTGCTTTGCTTTTTCAGCCTCATTCTGCAACCTCATCCCTCTCCACTACCTATATTCTAAGAACTGGGCACACTTGCTCCTCTTCAGCTCCTCAGATGCCCCAAACTCTTTCCTATCTCCATCCTTCCTACACACTAGTTCTGATGCCTAGAATGTCCTTTTCTCCTCTTTGTTCTCCCTTTTTCTTGAGACTGCAGGTAAAATGTTGACTTCTTCTGGGGCTTCTACTGAATATCCAAACCTGAAGTATGTCCCTGCCCCTCCATGCCCTATTATTTTCTCTCACAGTACCCTATTCTTCTCTTTCATAGGACTTTTCACAATTTTTAATCACATATTCAGATATAGTATAATGCCTATTTCCACCACTACACTATAGCAATTGGAAAAGCAGGGGACTCTAGATAAGCTGTTGCAAGCCCAGAGAAAGGAGTTATCTAAAATGTGTCATTCATTTTATTCATACAAAAAGTGTTAACTGGACACCTATTATGGGGTCCAACTTCTGACCTCCAAAAGCTTTACTCTACTATTTGGGTCAGGTCCTCATTCAATACATATATGTATCTTGAGCACACAATCCGATCTAGAAAATGTTTGTTTTCTTTCTCAGTGTCCTTCATGCTGTAAGACTACCACGAGTCATTTCCTAAATCAAATGAGAAATTCAAGACCACTGTGGAATAAATGCTACCAACCACTGAAATTCTACTTCTCCACTGGTGATTAGTTGAATTCTCCAATTTGAAGAAGAATTGGAATCATAGTATTAGAATCTGATAGCACAATCATAATAAAATTTACTGGACTATTTGACCAGGGATTAAAGCAAGTCAGGCCAGGACCTAGAGAGGGTCAAGACAGAAAGCCTGAGAGGAATAAAATATGCCCCACTCATGTCTCTACTGTTCCATTCTGGTTTGTGTTTTTGCAAACATTATTTTGAAAATGGGAGAAGTTAGTAGGTGATCCTTGACCACCCTGAGTTGGTCAAAGTTTAAAGTACCATAATCAATTGTGCAATATAGTATAAATGAGTCAAATGCTGAGTAAAGAGATGCAGCACAAAATCAACAGTTTAAGATTTTGGCTGTGGACCGCCCTCTGTAAGACTGAGCTCATTCCGTAGATATCCATCCATCCATCCACCCATCCACCCATCCATCCATCCATCTATCCATCCATCCATCCATCCACCCATCCATCTATTCATCCATCCAGGCCTTTATTCATTCATTTAGTCAACAGTTATTTTATTCTACACTCAAACTTTCCTGAGGGATGTGACAAATTTTAAAGTATTTGGCTCTTCTAATGAAAATAACTTTCTTAAAATCTTGTAAGGCATGGCTTAAAAACACTTGGCAGTAATGGATGTTAACTGGACTTGTGGTAATAATTTCACAATATACACAGTTGTCAGATCATTATGTTGTACACCTGAAACTAATATAATATGTCAATCATTTCTCTTTTTAAGTTGGGTATGTACTCAAGTAAGTGTCTGTTTACCTCTGGCTCAGCTTTGAGCCTCATCCCCTTTAAAACCATTTCTCAGAGGTGACCTAGCTTTTAGGCCCCAGGAAGTGGAATATTTCCTGCAATTTTTACTGTCAAGCAGAGATAAGAAATCCCTCTGCTTGCATTAGGAGACAAACACCTACAGGCAATCACCTGGTAAGGCCTAGGTGCTCTTCAAATGACATTCACAGGCACACACACCCCTCACAGACAATGGCTCCTGAATGACTGTTTTCTCCTAAGGAGTCTGTAAACTCCACTTCCCTTGGAGAAACACAAAGTCTTCATTTACAGGAGCCTTTGCTGGTATTTATTTGCAGGACTGTAGAACAAACAGAACATCCCACAGGGAAAGAAAGAAAAAGAAATAAAGTTCCTATATTATCTCCCAAGATTTGGTTCCATTTTGACAAAAGTCTGCATCCTCCCACCTGGCTCCTCTGACTGGGGTTAGATCTGGATATAGACGGCAAGTCTAAATTGATAGCATTGGACTGTGTCTGCCTTCAGGGCAGCTTAGAAGAAGTACCTGATGGGCTATTAAACTGTTGACATTTTTACTACTAACTGCGCTATTGATTAAACAAGGAGTATTTACTGTAGTGACTTCTGGCATAAATTGTTAAAAATCACCCATTCAGTTAGCTGCAAAGATCCTGGTTAGGAGTAGGGCTCTGAGCTCCAAATTAACACATGCCATACTGGAAATCTAAGATCATTTTAGAAAAAGCAGCGAGTACTTAACAAATAGCAACAATTCCTGATACTAGATAATTATAATCCAATGCCTTGCTCAGTCATGCACCTCCAAACTCTTTGTTCTAAGTTAGTGATTTTCAACTAATGTGCCACAAGAATTTTTAAAACATGCAATACCTTACTATTTAGTCCGGGCACTGGCCTCTTTCCCTTCACATTGTCAAGTAAAAATAAAAAATAAAAAATGATAATAGCCAACACAACAATAGCCATCCAGTGTAAATGAATCAATATTTTACTTTTTTCTTTGTAAAAGAGGCAAAAATATATTTTTGATGTGCTGCCGAGTTTTAGTAATTAGTTTATGTGTGCCATGAGATAAAAAATAAAAGGTTCAAAATTGCTGTTCTACAAGAAAAGATAGACATGACTTATTCCAAGCCCTCATTGTCATAAATATGCAAAATAAAGCTCAGAGAAGACATAAGCACCAAGGGCACACAACTTGCAGAGGCAGGACTAGCTTTTGAGGCTCTTTCCTGGGGACTAAGTGACCACTACCTTAATTTCAAATCCGGATATGATCCAAGTACATATCTATATTCAAGAGTAAGCATAGAGACGATGGCACGCAATGTTTGCAGCCAGGACCAGGAATCCCGTCACCAAAATCAGAGCATCTGCTTTACTTCTCAGTGACTTCAAGCCAGAGGGGGTTGGGGGGGGGGCAGAAATCCTCTTGGAAGAGCTCCTCTTCACTCAGTCACATTCCATGCCCACTCCCTCTTTTAAAGCACACCTAATCCTGTGCTAATTCCTCAGCCACACACTAACTCCTAAATCCAATCCTGGTGCAGAGCTCACTTCCCAGCCTTCATCCTAACCCTTTCCGATGAAGATAAAGGCGCTGCCATTGTTTCTGTGATTCTTATCCTTGATCCCATTGGATCCAAGAAACTGGATTTCTCCCTAACCGGTTTGGCTCAGTGGAGAGAGCGTTGGCCTGAGGACTGAAAGGTCCCGGGTTCGATTCCAGTCAAGGGCATGTACCTTAGTTGTGGGCATATCCCCAGTAGGGAGTGTGTAGGAGGCAGCTGATCGATGTTTCTCTCTCATTGATGTTTCTAACTCTCTATCCCTCTCCCTTCCTCTCTGTAAAAAATCAATAAAATATATTTTTTTAAAAAAAGAAAGAAACTGGATTTAAAAAGCTGGTAACAGCAGAAAGGAGCCATTGTGTTTCTGTCTCTGTAGACTGTGTTTGTCACATCAGAATGCTTGACCCACAGGAAACAATAAATCCTTTATTATAATAGTTGTAATGCCTTATAGCATTTTCACCTGGTCAGGGCAAAGGACTCATAAAGAGGCCTGCATATTTTGTTAGCCTCGTTGACTATCTAAACACCTCTGAATGGTACTATGAAGGACACCTCATTTCTATAGTTCACATTTTTATTTTCAGAGTAAGAGACTTGGAAATAGGTCATATCAATGTGCAAAAACTGGGTAAAAACTGGATATTTGCTTTAAGCATATATAATTTATTCCAAAAAGTAGAAACACCAGTCAGAAAGCATATATGCACCTCTATGTTCACAGCAGCACAATTCACCATAGCTAAGATTTGGAAACAGCCTAAGTGCCCATCAGCAGATGAGTGAATTAGAAAACTGTGGTACATCTACACAATGGAATACTATACTGCTGTAAAAAAGAAGGAATTCTTACCATTTTCAACAGCATGGATGAAACTGGAGAGCATTATGCTAAGTGAAATAAGGCAGTCAGGAAAGATAAATATCACATGATCTCACTCATTTATAGAATATAATGAGCAACATAAACTGATGAACAAAAACAAATTCAGAGACAGAGAACCATCAATCAAACCATCAAACCTCAGAAGGAAAGTAGGGGAGGGTCAGGGTAAAGGGAAGAGATCAACCAAAGGACTTGTATATATGCATATAAGCCTAACCAATGGACAAAGGCACGGCAGGGGGGTGAGGGCAAGAGTGGGGGTGTGGAAAGGGGGCAATGGGGCGATAAGGACACATATGTAATACCATAATCAATAAAGAAAAAAATGAAAAAAATATAATTTAAAATAAACTGATAAATTATACAAGGAGAAAGAGAAAAAAAGAGTTAAATCATTTTGGACCAATTAGCTCATTGTATTCCCAGGTGGTTTTCCAATGCATGTTCCCTTGTGTTTCTTAGGTTGGAATGCATTTTTGTGTAAATTGTGGAATTATTCTATTACATACCCATATAATCAATTCCATAGAAGATTATTGCAACCTCTGTAATTATTGGGAGTGGGGGTGGTTCAGCATTTGCCCAAGGGTGTTCCAAGGAACATCAATAGTAAAAAAAAAGAAGAAGAAAAGGGAGGGGGGGTTTCCATAGACAAATAATTTGGATAAAAACTGGATTGAATAAAATTAGCAGGTTTCTTAACTTTCCTTCTCACAGCCTTTATTAAGTTAATGTCATTGTGACTCACCAAGAGGTAGATCAATACGCACCATTTCTCTGCCCTAGTTGGTCATGGCTTTCTTTTTCAGAAACTGTCTCTCCGGACTACTGCTATTCAGAACAATATTAATAATAATAACAATGATGACCATGATTACTCTGTACTTACTAGGCATTGGGCTAAGCTTTCCCATTGTACCGCATTTAACCTTTCCAATGACCCTTGGTCATAGGTTCCATTTTATAGAAGAAGAAATCGAGGCTCAGAGAAGTTAAATAATGAGTCTCAGGGATGGCACGCTGCAGAATCAGAATTCAGGTCATTCTGACCCCAGCATTTCTGCTCTTGATCACTCTATCATTTACCTGTCCTTAGGAATCAAACTAGAAAAGTAATTCCAGTTCTTGCTGAGCTTGAATGAGAGCAATAGCATAGAGGGGGAGGAGGGGCAGAGGGAGAAGAAGACAGGAGGAGGAGACATCACTTTTTTTTTTTAAGAGGAGACATCATTTGATTAGATTTAAGGAAAGTGAGTAGGCAAGAGGTTGCTGTTATTTTTAGGGAGTGCAAAGCTGGACAGAACAATTCATTCCCTATTGGCCAATGGAAAAAAGAGTGGGTTTCTGGTGTCGACAAGTATATACTAAGTTAATCTTTTTCCAACAAGGTGCAAAGGAAAGTCAGAGGGTTGTTTTATTTTGTGCAAACGTTTCACATTGCCAAGGTGACCAGGGTGACATCCCAGCCACAAAACTAGTACAAACCACACGTAGCCAAGGGAAACAAATGCAGTTTAAAAGGCAGATTTCAAAGTGAAACTAAAAATTTGAAAATTACAGTGGGCCAGGGCAGGGGAGGAGGAGGCTATATCACAGATTTTTTTTTTAAGACTGTCATTTTTAAAAAGTTTTTAATTTTAAATGAAGCAAACGTTTTTTTCTGGGACCCATATTTCTATAGGCTAGTCCCTCCAGTACAAACCTACAAATGAAACTGCCAACCAAATGGGGAAAAATATAAAACCTACCTTGTAGAATTTAATTGAGTGTCCTGGAGGAACAAGCTGAAACCAACCAACCTTTCCATCCTCCAGAAAGGAATTTGAATCCCACATGCCCAGTGGGAGAGAGAGAGAGAGAGAGAGAGAGAGAGAGAGAGAGAGAGAGAGAGAG
>PVJC01045283.1:0-13763 GCA_004026665.1 Murina feae | reverse complement strand
TGCAAATTAGCCCAGCCAACATGGCGGCCGCCACTCACGGACCTGAGTAAACAGCCCTTTCCATTGCGGCAGGAGCGAAAGTGAAGCTGCGCCCGCTCAGCTCAGCTCCGATTAAACTGCCTCTAGCAAAACACAGATTTGAAACATTTGAAACAATGTAACAATCATAGAATCCTCCGGAGCTGAAGGAAAGAGTAGCTCCGGCCTAACCAGTAAAAGTAACAATTGTTTCATTATAGACGCTGTGAGGTGAAGCAGAGGAGGCTTCCTTAGTTAGAAGGCCGCCTTAAAGGAACAGTGTATCAATTATAGAAGATAACCCCAGGCCTTCAAGGAACAGCATCAATTATAGGAGATAAATCACAGAAACCTGCGTCCAGCCAGCCTTGCTGGGACGTTGGGTCAATGGGAGCTGTGGGCAGCCTTAAAGCCCGTCACCCAGGCTGGTCAGGCACGCCAGCAGGTGGACATCCCCCAAGGGCTCCCAGACTGCGAGAGGGCACAGGCCGGGCTGAGGGACCTCCCGAGTGCACAGAGCGGCTGCAGGGCGGGACAGCACAGGACCCAGGACCCATGAGTGGGAAAGAGGCGGCAGGGTTGGAGGGCACCGGGAAGCGGGTAAGAGGCGGCAGGGGGGGCGGTCTCGGCCTGCTTGGTGGCTGCCCAGGCCCTTTGAGGGGCATCGTGGAGCGGGAAAGCAAGGCTGCAGGGGCCGGGGTTCTGCTTGGCAGCTCCCCAGACCCCTTGGTGGCACTGGGAAGTGGGAAAGGAAGGCAGCAGGGGACGGGTGAGTGGGAAAGAGTTGGCGGCCTGCTTGGTGGCTTCCCAGGTCCCTTCCGGGGATCAGGGAGCAGGAAAAGGCTGGCCTGACCACAAGGCGGGGTTTCCCCTGCTTTCTGGTGGCTGGAGGAAGATGGGCAGTAGGCAAGCTTGGGAGGCAGTCTGAGAGATCAACATAGAGGGGGTGCCTGCTCCAAGCCTGGGGGCAGGCCCCCGGCAGGTAGACACACACAGGAGGACTGCTCCGAGCCTCAGATGTGGCTGGGGGCAGGTCCCCAGTGGTGACACACACACACATACACACACACACACACAAGGCGCCTGGCAGACTGGGGCCATCATAGGACATCCACTGAGGGGTCCCAGACTGTCAGAGGGCACAGGCCAGGCTGAGGGACTCCCTCCACCCTGAGTGCACAAATTTTTGTGCACCGGGCCCCTAGTATATTAATAATAGCAAAAATGATAAGTACACACAGATGCATCCTAAACATGCTATGATAACGGTTAATTTCAGTAAAGTCAGTAAATATCTGAGTGTCTCCTCTCTTGCAGGTATTGTGCCTCTCCCTAAAGATTAAACTATTCAATCAGAAATACTATGTAACATGCAGAAATACTATGTAACAGGCATGACAGCAAAACATGTGCTAGGGCAATTATTCTGAATGCATTCATAGCAGTAGAAAAAGAGCCACCTCCAGATGCAACACGAACTGAACATTTGAAACAATAATGTCAGACCTGTATTTTTAAAGATGAATAGAATTTTGGTGATGAAAGAAGGAGCTCTCTGGGCAGAGGAATAATGAGCAAAAATGCAGAGTTATAAGATTGTAGAGTGTGATTGGAAACTCTAGAGCAGTGCTGTGAAGTGCAGAAAGAAAGGGGGCTGCGTATAAGGTAGAGGCAGAGTCTTGGAGGTCATAACACCCCCAGGAATGGAGCCTAACCAGAAGAGAGAGGGATGATACAGACTTTTTAAGACAGGGATGTATTCCTTGAGATGGACTGCTGTGAGGTTGTGGCAGAGAATAAAGCAGAAGCTAAATCACTAAAATGAGTGTGCCTAGAGACATCATCTTAGGAACATGTTAGATTCTAGAACATATGTGGGACAGACTATCAGGAATTCACAGTTAATAGGATATAATTTGTAAAGAGAATTAAAAACAAAAAGGATAAAATAACTCTTTGAGAGAAAAAACTTGAGTAAATCTTTACTTTTAATATTGTGTATAATATTATAAAAATATATTTATTATGCTATTCTCCAGCATGTAAATATTAATAAGAAATGTACCAGCAATTATTTCAGATATTTTTTGCTGACCATCCTATATAATAAAAGCCTAATATGTTAAGTGTCTGGTCGGCCCGTCTGTCGTTCAACAAATCAAAGTGTAACATGCTAATGATATATGAAGGCCACTCAACTGCTCGCTATGACGTGCACTTACCACCAGGGGGCAGATGCTTGGGCTAATAGGTGAGCTTGCTGCTGGGGTCCGGCTGATTGGGACTGAGCAAGACGGGAGCCCTTCTGCAGTCCTTCCTTGGCTGGCCAAATTCCCCGGCTCTGATCATGAACGGGTGGTGTCCCTCAGCTTGGCCTGCTCCCTCTCGCAATCTGGGAGCCATTGGGGGATGTGGGAGAGCCAGTTTCGGCCGATTCCTCAGGCCAGGCCAAGGATCCCCACTGGTGCACGAATTCATGCATTGGGTCTCTAATATAAAATAATAGAATGTAGATTGTGTTCTTAGGTATTATAAAATATATCTTTTTTACCTTTCATCCTCTAAGAAAAGCTGTCTAAGTGAGCCAGAAAAGACAAAGTATATTTCAGTACCAATGTATGGCTCTTCCACTAGAAGGCTACTAAATTTATCCAGGTCTTGATTGATCTTATCAGCAAAGTAGACAGAAAATCCTTCAGAGTAAAAAGAGTTTGAATGTGTTTCTGATTACAGAAAACTCAGATTAATCAAGTTGTCAACCTCCCAGACCATTATACTAATCAAGATGTTGGAGATGCGTAGTAGAAACAGGGAACATGTATCTTTTGTTTCTTGTCTACATCAGGATTAGACAGCTGTAGGGTCTATATCATACGTCAATTGTAGTGAATCCTTCTTATACTATACTTGTAGAATACCCAAATAATCACGACAAAGGTAAAATCTTTACCCAAGCAGTCAGGAAACAATTTTCGTATATTTTTAATATTTTAAAGACAGAGACTTGATTCTTGAATGTATCTGCATTGTTCAGGAAATGGTTAGCTAAAGCAGGCAAGTGAAGAGCAAATCCCCAGAGACATGTGGGTGTAGAGAGTAATTGTTAGGAACCATAATTCTTGACTCTATATTAATACTGCCAATTATAATTGTGTGGCCTTGAATTAATAATTATTTTTTCTAAGACCTTCAGTACCTTATTTCAAAAATGGGTTTATAATTAATGAGGTAAAAAAAATCTTATTGACAATCAAAGAAGGTGAAAATAAGCCTGGTTGAATACCAAACCCTCCTACTCACAACAGAACATAAGCAAGGCCCACAACAAGATCTAGACAGGGCCCCTCCACCAATTCCACAAAAATGACCAAATATGCCCACTTCTGACTAACAACTGTAGTTTCGCTTTAACCCTCCTGCCTTCTGAATATACACTAACACACACAAGCATACATTGCTTTCCCTCCATGCATTATCCAATCAAGAATAGCCTCCTACTTCCCTAGCTCCTAGAACAGATCCCCCCTCTTCTCTCTATGGCACTAACAGAGCTCTCTAAGGGCAGCTTCCCCTGTCCTATAACAAGTTAAATAAACCCACTTTACTTAACTATGGAATACAGCATGCAGATAGTTTTTTATTAAATGATTAGGTCTTGTAAAATTACCACATACGGGTGGGCACAGAAAGCCTCATAGGGTTCTAATTATTTAAGATGGTCATCAATAAAATAATGTTAATATTACAAAAACAAACAAACACCTAGAGATAAAAGTGCATTTGTGGTCCAGGAAAGATATAATCAAAGACCCAAAATGGAAAAGAAATGCAATGTTTTTAGGACTATCCAGTATGAATCACCTTACAAACTCTGCATATAAAAAAATCCACATATCTTTTGTTTCCCCAATTATCATAAACTAGAGGCCCAGTGCACAAAAATTAGTGCACTTGGGGATGTCCCTCAGCACGGCCTATGCCCTCTAGCAATATGGGACCCCTCGAGAAATGTCCACCTGCTAGCTTAGGCCCACATCTGGGGCAATTGGGCCTAAGCTGGCAGCCAGAAATCCCTTTGGCAGCGCGGGGGCTCTTGGAGGATGTCCACTTGCCAGCAGGGAGCAGGCCTAAGCTGCAGTAGGACATTCTTAGCTCTGCTGAGGAGGCAGGAGAGGCTCCCGCCACCACTGCTGTGCTGGCATCCTGGCTTGTGGCTGAGCAGAGCTCCCCGTGTGGGAGTGCATGACCATCATAGGGAAGCTCCTGCACTGAGTGTCTGCCCCTGGTGGTCAATGTGTGTCATAGTGACCAGTTATTCCCAGTAATTCTGCTGTTAGGGTCAATTTGCATATTATCCTTTCATTATATAGGATAGAGGCCTGGTATATGGGTGGGGGCCAACTGGTTTTCCCTGAAGGGTGTCTGGATAAGGGTGGGGCTCCTGCTGGGGATGCCTGGCCAGCCTGGGTGATTGGCTTATGGCTGTTTGGAGGCTGGGCACAATCCCTTCAAGACGGGTTCCCTTTTGGGGTGCCTGGCCAGCCTGGATGAGGGGCTGAGGGCCATTTTCAGGCTGGCCACATCCCTTTCAGGGAGTAGGGTCCTGCTGGAGTACCTGGCCAGCCTGGGTGAGTGGGTTATGCCTGTTTGCAGGCTGGCCACAGCCCCTTCAGGGAAGGGGGTACTGCTGAGGTACCCGGCCAGCTGGGTGAGGGGCTGATGGCTGTTTGCAGCGAGGCTGGCTGGAACTGGTATCTGGGATTTATTTAACTTCTAAAGTTGAAACTTTGTTGCTTTAACTGGAGACCAGGTTGGGTTGCACCTGACAACCCAGGCTCCCAGGGCTTCCTTGAGCCCAAGGCTGGAAGCAGCTATCTGAGGTTTATCTTCTACTAGGGGCCCAGTGCACAAAAATTTGTGCACTCGGGGGGTGGGGGTCCCTCAGCCCAGCCTGTGCCCTCTTGCAGTCTGGGACACTTCGGGGGGAATGTCCACCTGCTGGCATGCCTGGCTAGCCTGGGTGAGGGGCTGAGAGCCATTTTCAGGCTGCCCACAGCCCCTTCAGGGTTCGTGCACTGGGGGGTGGGAGGGCTGGTGAGTGCAGGCCTGGACGTTTCCCACCGGAGGGCCCACGATCGCACACGCCTGGTGGGCCCACACCGCTGAGGGGACACATCTGGCGCAGAGTTGGGTGGCAAGCCAGGGGCGGACGCTGGTGCAGAATCCCTCGGTGGGGCCCTGCTGCTGAGCAAACACACCCAGGGTGGAGCTGGGCAGTGAACTGGCTTCAGATTCTCCGCACTGTGTAGCAGACGCTCCTGCATGCCCTGTGGAGGCCCCTGGGGGGCGGATGAAGGTAGCGGACCCTGGACGGGTGTTCCTGGACACCCTGCAGAGGCCCCCAGGGCAGAGCCAGGCAGTGGACCCAGGACAGGCGTTCCTGGATGTCCCGCAGAAGCCCCCGGGGGGCAAAGCCAGGCAGCAGACCCAGGACAGCTGCTTCTGCACACCCTGAAGAGGCCCCGTGCTCCTGCATGCCCCAGGGAGGCCCCCAGGGGGTGGAGCCAGGCAGTGGACCTGGGACAGGCACTCCTGGATACTCCTCGGAGGCTCCCGGGGGCGGAGCGAGGCAGCAGACCCAGGACAGCTGCTCCTGGACGCCCCGAGGAAGCCCCAGGCCAGACCCCGCCTCCCACTGAGCTGACACACCTGGCACAGCTATGCCGGCCGGCCGTGGAGGCTCCCAGTGCAGAGCCACCCTGCCAGCCTCCATCTTGGCTGGGTTAATTTGCATACAGCCGCTCTGATTGGCTAGTGGGCGTGGCTGTGAGCAGAGGCTCAGCCAGCCTAGGCAGGCAGTTGCAACAGAAGCCTTTGATTTGCTCTAGCTCAATGGCTGTTGGCCTCCATCTTGGCTGGGTTAATTTGCATACAGCTGCTCTGATTGGCTGGTGGTAACGGTCAATTTGCATGTTTCTCTTTTATTATATTAGATAATTGAAACTTTGTTGCCTTGAGCCGAGGCCATAGCCGGCCTAGGCAGACAGGAACCTTAGCTTCCTCCATCACCCGGGCAAGCCTCCTGCTTGTTCCAGCTCTGTGGCTGCCGGCTGCCACCTTGGCTGGGTTAATTTGCATATTGTCACTCTGATTGGCTGGTGGTCATGACTTGGCTGGTGGGCGTGGCTTAGGTGTAACGGAGTGAGGGTCAATTTGCATATAACTCTTTTATTAGATTAGTTTATCTGGTGCATATACCTACTGTTAGAAAATATTTGTGGGCTGACTTCTAATTCAACAAATGTCTAAGAATTGGCTTATTGAGGCTGATGAAATTCTTTTTTTTTTTCTTTTTTATGCCCAAAGATCAGAAAAAAAAAAACTACTTCCAGAGAATTCCACAGTCTATTTCTTTTCCACTCCCATGTGTTCCTGTGAAACTGCACTTGTCCCTGTGCCTGTGTACAAGAACTGTGATGGGGGGTTTATTTAGATTCCTGTGTGGGCACAGGTCTTCAGCAGAGATAATTCATACCCTCTCCATGTTAAGTTCTGCTAAAGATACTTCACTCTTCTCAAAGTTTCGCCTCTTTAGTTTATACCATTATTGCCAGCACTTACTCTCCAAAGAACAACCAAGTGTGGAGGCTGTTGGGGAAATGTAATTTAAAACAAATCTCTCAAACTGTAACACTTTTCTACAAAGGTAGAGAAGAAAGAAAACCATTTTATTGTTGAATATGCTTAAACCAGAGTATGATGTATAGGCAACCTTCTAAGAGATTGCAAAGACTGAAAGACCTCTCACCCTACGTAGAACCCAGCAGATACAGCCCATTATGTACATGTTCTCAAGATAAGTGATAAATAGTCCCCACAAAGAAGCCTGAACAGCATCATTGATCACCCATAGTTTATCCTACATTTATATGGTAAGTGGGGTGACCATATTTGTTAGTAAATGGCTTTATCCAAAGTAAAAATAACATTGGTCACACATAGTTTAGCCTACATTTACATGATAAGTGGGGTGACCAGATTTGTTAGCAAAATGGCTTTATCAAAAGAAAAAATAAACTTCTAACATCTTTATACGAGGAGGTAGTTTTAGAGCAAGGTGGTCACTGAAATTGCCTTCTACCTTCTCACAGCAACTGGGAAGAAGCACCTGAATTCTCTCCCTTGATGAATATACTAGTATTTCAAAGAGAAAACTTCTAGGTCCTTGAGAAAGGTATTCCCAGGGTTTTAACCTGGCAAGAGACTTATTTAGCTTTTAAAATATTTATATACCAGTACATCTCAAGGAGGCAGAGAGAGTACTTTAAAAAATTCTAACTTAATGCTCTAAGAAAAAGAAAACTTAACTTGTATTGTTGGGTAAGACATATACATTCCATTTCATACAATGCCGACAAAATTATTAAAGAACTAGAGGCCTGGTGCACAAAAATTTGTGCACTTGGAGGGGGGTCCCTCAGCCTGGCCTGTACCCTCTCACAGTCTGGGAACCCTCTAGGGATGTCCACCTGCTGGCTTACACCCACTTCCCCAGGGATTGGGCCTAAGCTGGAAGTCAGACATCCCTCTGGCAGCCTAGGAGCCCTTGGGGGATGTCCACTTGCCAGTGGGGAGCAGGCCTAAGCTGCAGTCAGACATCCTTAGCCCTGCTGAGGAGGCGGGAGAGGCTCCTGCCACCACCACTATACTGGCAGTCATCAGCCTGGTTTGTGGCTGAGCAGAGCTCTCCCTGTGGGAGTGCATGACCATAGGGAGAAGCTCCTGCATTGAGTGTCTGCCCCCTGGTGATCAGTGTGTGTCATAGTGACCAGTCATTCCTAGTCATTCTACTATTAGGGTCAATTTTCATATTACCCTTTTATTATATAGGATAGAGGCCTGGTGCATGGGTAGGGGCCGGCTGATTTGCCTTCAAGGGTGTCCCAGATCAGGTTGAGGTTCCCGCTGGGGTTCCTGGCCAGCCTAGGTGGGAGGCTGATGGTGTTTGCAGGCTGGCCAAGGCCCTCAGTGACCCAAGCTCCCAGTGAGGCTGGCTGGAAGCAGATATCTGGGATTTATTTATCTTCTATAATTGAAACTTTGTTGCCTTAAGCAGAGGCCATAGCTGGCCAGGGCAGGTGGAAAGCTTGGCTTCCTCCATTTCCAGGGCAACCAAGGCTCCTGCTTGCTTCAGCTCCATGGCTGCCATCTTGGTTGGGTTAATTTGCATATAGTCACTCTGATTGGCTAGTGGGCATGGCTTGGTGTGTAGCAGAGTGACACCAATTTGCATGTTTCTCTTTTATTAGTGTAGATATTACTGGTACCCAGCTGCCATGGCTCAGTGGTTGAGTGTCAACCTATCAACCAGGAGGTCATGGTTAGATTCTTGGTCAAGGCATATGACTGGGTTGCTGGCTCAATCCCCAGTGTGGGACGTGCAGGAGACAACTGATCAATGATCCTCTCACATTATTGATGTTTCTATCTCTCTCTCTCTCTCCCTTTTCTTCTTTTTTGAAATCAATAAAAATATATTTTAAAAAAGTATATTACTGGTTATAACATGGAATGGAGAGCACTTAAAAACAAAAAAGTGTGATATCAAGTGGTGGTGTTACTACGTTTTTAGGACAATAGTCAAGTTTCCCCTTATAGTCCCAGGTGTCAGATATATGAAAAATGACTCGTTAAAAAAAAAGTATTAAGGAAAAAGAGCTTATCAAGAAAGTCTTATCTTATGAAGTCATAAGACAAGTATGTCTGAGGGCAAGCCTAGATTCTAATTGCATGTATTATATTCAAGCCTGATCTCAGTGGGCATGAAGGCATCCCATAGTGGTGGTACTTATGCATCAGAGACACAGAGATAAGGTTTCCACAATGAGCACAGATTAAAATAGCAATCAGAGCCTTCAGATGTAGAGATAGCTGTTTTGGCTAATTCATTTATGAATCACTTAGAAATTTAAGTTATTGGAAGCTTCCTAAGGTTTTCTATGACATACTCACAAGAAAAAAAAAATCTAAGACTGCTGGGCAAGTATGCAACTAAAATCATTTTAATGGGGACACACTGCCTTTTACTCAGTTCTCAGATGTAAGCACTTTGGAAATTACTAAATTCTCTAGTGATTGGAAGGCTGGGTTATTTGGGAGAAAGTTATAGAACATGAATCTCCTCTGACATTTTCTAAACAGTGATTGTTTCCTAAGAAAACAGAAATACACAGACCTTCTGGGGGTAACTAAAATTAAGTTGACCCTGAAGCTCATCTCTTATAATAAGGACAACTAATACAGGCAGATGATTGATGAGGAGGTCAGGATTTGATGTGTTTTCTTCTGAATATACCTAACAATAGATAAATGGGACTGTAGACCTATTCTATAATTGTTTGCCTTCATAGAGAATATATAATGGGAATAGATTTGTAGCTGTTAGAACCATATTTTTTAGTTCCAAAATGAGCTGTGTTAATGTGGCAGGAGCCATGTGGAAATCCTGAAAATATTAAACAAAAAAGCAATTCTAAACCCTTGGGACAATTGTAGAGACTAGAAAAACTAGTAAAGACTAAGAAAATTAAAACCAGTGTCTTCTACCACATCTCTAACTTTTTTCTGTGTGACTGTAGGAATGCAAAAGCGTTGTGGAAAATGACATTAGATTATTTTAACTTATTCAAGTGGTATTTTCAATCATAATTTTGATTTCAGATGTGATATTTTTACTGGAGTAAAATCAACACAACTTTTGATTACTGGTTTAAAGTCTTTCTTTGACCAGGTAACTATATTTTCTTTTCCATTTCAAACAGTAAAATCACAACCCATTTTCATTTTCATGATAGGTATGAGAGCATATGTTCTTTTAATATTTTATTGCAATACTATGTCAACTCCCTGCTCATCATCCTACTACATAGTTCATAGAAGTATCCATTGTTCTCACAGAAAAAAAAAATTACACTGGTTCATAATATTGACAACATTACGTTATTTAAACCTGATAATCAAAGAGCAGCAAGCACATTAGGGACCTTATAAATGCATACGTTTGCCCAAAGGTAGAAGATAAGCCCAGTGAATTCCAGTGAGATTACTGGTTTGGTCAATATTGACTTACCCTTCTAAAATAAGACAAGTTGCTGCACCTACCTACTATGATGAAAATCAAAACTCTTAGTTGATCTCTTTGGGTTTTAGAGCCAACAAATATCATATTTGAACTTGCTTCTAGAAATCACTTGCAAGATAACCTGTAAGGCTTCCAGGTTTAAATTGGAACCAAAGCATGAATAGGCTGTATAGCAGTCTAAGCTGGTGTGAGCTTCCGGAGATTTGGAACTTAGGAACAATCAGTTCCAACAGTTAGGGCCAGACAGACATTCAGAATAAAGTTCTGACAGGAAGTTCCAATGGATCATAAAATATGTTCCAAGGTTTTTCAGAAAGTCTATTCCATCCTTGATTAATATTTGTTTTTAAAGCAATTCTTGGCCTTATACTAAAACTTAGTGTAGATGGAACACTGATTCTGGGACAAAAAATAACTATGTAATTTAAATGTCAATAATGTATTGGATATTACCCAATCCACTGAAACACTAATGTGGACATGAGCAGCACCAAAATTGCATTACAAATCAGAAATGTTATATAGACTCAGAGGATTGAGTGCATCCATATGGTGCCACAAATTGCATGAGCAGATGGATGGTGCTTCTTTACTATTTCAACATATCTGTTTTCATCAACACCTATAACCTTATTTTGAGCACTTATAACAAGTTAAGAAAAAAATAAAAACATCAACATGCTTCACGAAAGGGTCTACACTGAATGTTGGTAAGGGCTGAGGTATAGAGCACTGCATTTTATTTTAATAAGAAGTAGCCTTGAACATCCGTGATGTAGGCACAGGTTCTTCCAATGACCGGAATTTTGACCAGCACCTCTGGCTGTGCTCTTTATGTGAAAGGACAATCTAAGCTACAGATCAACAGCAGATGAACGTTTGGCAGGGAAGTTGGGAACTGGGAACACTGATGATTGGAACAACATGGAAAGAGAAAACAGTTGTGTTTCACACAAATACCACCTGGAGGGCATCAGCAGTAGTGGATGCTGACCATAATAGAGAAATAGTGCCCATCAATGCGAACTTAAGTCAGCAGATTTGCCAAATATCCCTAACACTTATGTGGCCACTTACAAAATAGCAGCAGAAATGAAGACTATTCACGGCTATGCGTGATTGACTAACAAATGGCCTTCTTGCCAACGCTGGTCTGTCTACTCCACTACCAACAGCTCAATTATTGCTACGTTACTGTCTCCTAAGCGTATGAGCTGCTCATCTGGTTGGTAGCAGGAAATTATTTTGCATAGGCATTGCCTTTTATGTTATACCAACACTACCATTTATGGTTTTATTAGAAGACTGATTTATGTAGTTTGCATCAACAGAGTGCCATATCCTCTGTTCCTTTGTTTGTTTTTGGTTATTGTTAGATTTAGAGTATAAGGTCTCCAGCTATATATATGAGGAAAAAGTAAATAATAAGAATTGCAGATTTACATCCTTTTCCCCTGTTATAGAGATTTCTTCAAGTTGACTATTGCCACTTGACTAAAGTCACTGCTCTTCTAAGGTAACCATCTAGTTCTACTTGAATTTATTTTCATAGAATCTCACATAACCTTTTTTTGAGAGAAAAAATTGATTTCTAATTTATTGCCTCGTTTCCTTTTTTCGTTTAATTTTGTTTTATTGCTTAAAGTATTACAAAGAGTGTTAAATAAGTCTCCATTTTTCCCCTTGACTTTCCCCCCTGATCCCCTAGGCCCCAGTATCTTGTGTCCATTGATTATGCTTATATGTATGCATACAAGTCCTTCAGTTGATCTCTTAACCCCCCCTCAACCCTCCCAAGCCTTCCAGCTGTAGTTTGAGAGTCTGTTCAATGCTGTTCTGCCTCTGTATCTGTTTATGTTTATCAATTTATAATGGTTATTATTATCCATAGATGAGTGAGGACATGTGGTATTTTTCTTTCATTGACTGGCTTATTTCACTTAGCATAATGCTCTCTAGTTCCATCCATGCTGCTGCAAATGGTAAGAATTCCTTCTTTTTTTATAGCAGCATAGTATTCCATTGAGTAGATGCACCACAGTTTTCTAATCCATTCATCTGCTGATGGACACTTAGGCTGTGAGGCTTCCAAGTTTCTGCGTTTTATCATGTTCTTCCCTTATCCCTGCAACATCTCTATAATTCAATACAGATAATTTGCATTATCTGTAATCATCTGTATGCAGTTTTAAATATGAATGATACATTTATAGTTGATTGGTTGTTTAAGCTTTTTAAGTAAAAATAAAACAGAAAAATAAAACAAGTGACTGAGGACAACAGCAAATGCTAGTTACTAAATTTGTCAAACCAACAATTCACCCCTTTCATGGGTCACCACATTTAACCTCTATCTTAACAAGTTTCCCTGCTAATATACAATGAAAATTCATAGACAAGGAGATTAGGGAGTGGAATATGTCTGTTGGGAGACAATTCTCAGCAGGTCATTGTATCTCTTCATGCCTTTTAATTTCTTCTGTTCTGTTCTATCTCTTTAAGAAAATTTGTATAGCAAACATACATTAAAGACAGGAATATTGCCTCCTTTCTGGGGGCAGAAAACTGACTTGTTTGCTCTGTGGGATATAAAAGACACTAGCTTGCTCTAACCAGTTTGGCTCACTGGATAGAGAGTTGGCCTGTGGACTGAAGGGTCTCAGGTTTGATTCTGGTTAAGGGCACATGCCCGGGTTGTGGGCTCAATTCACAGTGGAGGGCATGTAGAAGGCAGCTGATCAGTGATTCTCTGTCATTACTGATGTTTCTATCTCTCCCTTTCTCTCTGAAATCAATAAAAATATATTTTTAGAAAAAGACACTAGCTCATGCTAAGGCAATGTTTTGGCAAGTTTAGCATATGCCTTTTAAAAGCTTAAGGTGCAGCAGCCCTGGCTGGTTTGGTTCAGTGGCTAGGTCATTGGCCTGTAGACTGAAGGGTCCCAGGTTCGATTTCGGTTAAGGGCACATGCCTAGTTGCAGGCTCGATCCCCAGTAAGGGGTGTGCAGGAGGCAACTGATCAATGATCCTTTCTCATCATTGATGTTTATATATCTCTCTTCCTCTCCCTTCCTCTCTAAAATCAATAAAAATATATTTAAAAAAAGTCCTATCTAATAAAAGAGTAATATGCAAATAAGGTGTCACTCCATCACAAAGATGGCCACCCCCATGGCCACAAGACTGTGGCACCCATAGCCATATCCTGTCTAATAAAAGAGCAATATGGGAGGTGGACCTGGGAAACACCTGCGACCGGGTGAGCCAGAATCCGGCTGGGAGAAGGTGAACTCGGGACTTGGGGAGGGTCAGTGAACCAGACCCCAGCACCTGAGGCCCCAGAGAGCCCAGGCGCGGGCGCTCGGCCGCGTCCCTGGGGATGGGTGCAGTGGAGGAGGCGTCCAGGGAACTGCGTCGCTGGGGGACTCTGGATACGGGTTCACAACCAGGATAGGGCGGGGGAGTGTGGGCAGAGGAGAGGCTGCCCCACTCGGACTGGATTCCACCGTGGGGCTAGCAGTCAGAGAGGAATTGGGTGTTCCAACGGAGAGGCGTGTACCCGTGCCATCCCGCCTCCCTCCATAGCCGGCAGCTCAGCACGCG
>PVJC01045282.1:0-13756 GCA_004026665.1 Murina feae | reverse complement strand
CTTGAGTAGAGCTCAGGGCTGGCAGGGCCCTGGCTTCCTCCATTGCCCGGGGCAACTCCAGCTCCATGGCCGTGGCCATCTTAATTGAGTTAATTTGCATATTTGTTCCTGATTGGTTGGTGGGCGTGGCTTATGGGTATAACAGAGTGGGTTAATTTGCATATTGCTCTTTTATTAGATTAGATAATTCACCAAAACTCAACAAGTGGAGGTTTCTTAAAGGTTAGCTGAAGTGAGGCATCTGAAACCATATCAACAAATCCTGTGTACTCTGTCACATTAGAATCCATTGGTCTATCATGAAATGTGGACAGGTCCTTTATCCACGCATGACTTTGTAACTTCATGGGTGGTCATTTGGGAAGTAATCATTCACTGAGTTATTTTCATTTCCAAATGCTGACCCATTTCATGATCTATACACAGGGCGGGAAGTTTCCAGATGTGGGGCAGGACTCCCAGGGCCCATGGGCATCCCCAGTGGGCCGGCTTTCTGAGGGCTGGGGTGAGAAAGGAACGCAGGGAGCTTGGGAAATCATGCTCTTTCCCAGGGAGGAGGCACCTGGCTTATTCACAGGGTGGATCCCTTCTCTCAACCTGAGTCTGGCTTCCCCAGTCCTTCTCAGTGCTGTGGAGTGAGCAGGCTCAGAGCCTCAGAACTCTGCCCTTCTCTCCACCTTCAATAGGGACCCAGCTTTCCTCCTCTCCAGGAGGCCAGAGTCCCAGGCTCCCTCCCCAGAAGGAGAGCTCTCTAGTGAGGGGAGAGCGAAAGGCAGAGGAGGCAGCTGCTGAAGGAAGGCAGGGAAGAGGCCAAGCCTGAAAGAGAGGAGCTGCCAGCCAATGAGGGGTGAGCCGCCTGCACCCTGACCTGCATGGGATCCCAGGTATTTCTGTGTGTGGGTGTGAGTGCCTTTTCTTGGAAGGGTCTGGACTCTATCAGGTTAAAATGTTAACAGAGTGAAGAGAGTTGCCTTGATCTCCTTCTCCTCTGGAATTCTTTCTCCTAAAAAGAAAATTTTGTCCATTGGCTGTGGGTCCTGGGTTTACTGCTACCCAATTTCTTCTCCTTCTCTCCAGCCCTGAATCTGTATGTATTATGTCTTACTTGCCTCCTTTTCTGAGGCCGTTTCCTGATGGTAAGAGCAGGTATTGTAGGGCACTGTGAGTAAATTTAATGGAATGTCTGTGGAATCTTTACAAAATACCTGGAACATAAGATATGATCAGTAAGTGGTAATTGTTCCTGCAATTAGCATCTGTCAGAATTTTTTTGGGTGAAGTACCCCATACCTCTGACTTTTAAATAGAGCTAGAGATGAAGCCAGTCCTACCCTACTTATAGTTTACTGCTTCTGAGCCTCATTGTGTTCACTTATAAAAGTGGGGTTAATAAGATCTTATAGGAACTTTTTAAGGATCTATATATATAAAAGCCTAAGTGACCAAACAACTGAATGATCGGTCGCTATGATGTGCACTGACCACCAGGGGGCAGACGCTCAACGCAGGAGCTGCCCCCTGGTGGTCAGTGCACTCCCACAGAGGGAGCACTGCTCAACTGACCAATGGGTGCCAGACACTGGACTCATGGCTGGCAAGCGCAGCTGTGGCAGTGCGAGCCTCTCCCATTCTGCTGCAGTGCTACCGAACTGCAGCAGGCACAGTGGGGCTAGGATGACCAGAATTAGTGTGGTGCCCAGAGCAGGCTCGGGCTTCTCCCAGGCCACCTGCCACTTGGTGCACTACTACATGCCTTGAAGGGACCCAGATGGAGAGAGGGCACAGGCTGAGGGACCCCGCCAGTGCACGAATCTATGCACTGGGCCTCTAGTTAAATATAAAATCACAGAACTAGGTGTAAAAACATCTACACAGCTACTAAAGGGATTTAGAAACAATTATTGTCTATACTGGAAGGCCTATGAGGAGGCACTGTGCTCCTCAGAGGCATCAGAAGCTCCCAGGGTCGCAGGTGGTGTGTGAGGGTGATGACTAGACAGAGGTATTGGTGTCCTCATCTTTCCTGAGCCCCAGCTGAAGGTCAGGCCCTGTGTTGGGGACCATGAGAAGTCTGGCCAGGTGCTGGCTTGGGAGGCAGACAGGGCACCACGCAATGGTGCACCCCATTTGAAGAGCGAGCACGGTTGGATTCACTGTCAGTGTCTCTCCCAGGGCTGTGGTCCACAACCTTCGCATTGGTGTTCCGGGACCACGTGGGGATGCTGCTGTGGCTGCTTGTCTTCTCGGCTCTGAGTCTCCAGGCCCGGGGTAAGTTTTTTCCATTGGGTCAGAAGTGCTTTTGGCATAAGCCCCAGGTGGTTTCACTTGCAAATTGTCCTCTCCAGTTTTATCACTCTTCCCCACCAGTCCCATGTTCCCCTTTTGAGCTCAGCTCTGGTCCCTACTCCCTGCTGAGATGGGCTCCAGTTCTCACTCTCCCCAGCCTACCCAGCACACCTCATCTTCAGCATCATGGCCATGGGTGTGTGACTTTACAAAAGAGCAGGATCTTGGCCTTGGTGGAGACCCTTACTGACCTTGTCTTATAGACAGAGAAACAGGCCACACTGTGGCAGTGACAAGGGCATCTGTTCATGGTCATCTGATAACTTTGGGGAGGCTGCAGGGTGTAGTGGTTAGGAACATGGCTATGGAGCCAGGCAGCTTGGGTCAGAATCCAAGCCCACGGCTTAAAACCTGTATCATCTTAGACAAGTAGTTTAATTTCCCTGAACTTTAGTTTCTCATCTGTGGCAAAGGAGTAGTTAAGTTGCTTTGCTTACCTTATAAAGTCATCTTAAGCCACAAATCTGATAGTGCCCTTGAAAATGCTCAGTAACCTTCAGAGCTGGCCCGTTGAGGTGATGTTGGTGACATTGCTGGTTCTAGTGGTTATTGTCCCCATGATCTCAGATGCCGGCCAGGCAGAGGGGGATGAGGCATATCTGTAATGATAACCCTCAGTTAATCCTATCTAAAATATCTAGTTTGTGAGGGCAGTCACAGCAGTTGGAAATTTTCTATATTTCAAGAACCTTGCCTGGACCAATAGGATGTGTGTGTGTGTGTGTGTGTGTGTGTGTGTGTGTGATTCTGATCTATTAAAGGTAAGCATGTGAACTGGCAAAGACTGAGCTCCTCAGATAAGGGGATGGAGAGATGGCAGAGCCCCTGGAATGGGGTAGGGTTAGGGGTGGGGTGGGAACCTAAAGACTTCACTGGGGCAGATGTGAGAGGCTGAGGCAGGGTAAGGCCTGAAACATTTCTGCCTTATTTCCTGGAGGAAGTCAGAGGGCTTGGGGAGACTGAGAAGGGGGACTGTGGAAAGTTGGGGGGAGGGGAGAGGGTGCTGGGGGTGGGCAGGGTGCAGCGGAGCAGATCCCATGCTTCTGGGGTGGTCCAGGTGTTCTCTGAGGATCAGCACCAAGCACAGTGTTCCTTTGTAGGATATTCCCCTCAGTTCTCCTGGAATGAAACCCAAGCCAGAGAAGTGTCAGAGCGGCTTGTGGACCTGTTTGTGGGCGTCTCACAGCTCATTCGCAAGGGTCGCAATGGTGAGCTGACTTGGGGTTGACTGGGGCTCCTTAGGTGTCCAGAATGTTTCTCAGGACTTCACTGCGGCTGGTGGGTGGTGGGGTGGAGTCCCAAGAGGGGCATTCGCCAAGGAGTGCCATGGATGGACTTGGGCCCTCAGGCAAAGGTGAGGTCCAGGAAGGAGAGAAGACCTGGGGAAGAGACAAGGCCCCTGTCCCCAGCTCTCATCAGTAGGGAGAGAGCTCCTGGAGTCCCCAAGATGGACACAGACAGGGAGCCTCAGGGGACCTGGGGGCCTAGTGGGCCTCTCACAGCCCTGCCCGCAGTGACTTTTCATTTGAAAGAGAGGAAGCTACATACCTGATGCTCACGGGGCTTCCTGGCGCTCTGGACCTGGGGCTCCCTAGATTGAGGGCAGTGGCGGACTTTCCTGAGAGTCACCTTGTGGGGAAGGGACAGACCAAAGACACAATCAGAGTCATGGGCAGTGCCAGTGAGGGCAGCACACTCTAGGCATCCACATGAGGTCTTCAAGAGAAGGCAGCTCAGAACCAAGGTTGGGTTCGAGTGTTGTTGGGGCTGCTTTCTGCAGGTAGAGGGTGAAGCCGGCCAGAGAGGAGTTAAGGGTGGATAGCCTCTAGGGAAGCACAAGAAGCCAGTGTTTGGAGAACAAGGCAATCTGACTTCCACGCTAAATACAGAGTCCGATGGGGAATGTTTTTAGCCTAAACAATGGAGATGTGAAGGGGAGGCTGTGGGTGGTGAAGGCCTATCCCAGGGCCTGTCCCACCATCATAGGGCAGGAGGGGGAGGATGAGGGTGACATCGGCAGCAGGCAGGCCAGGGGAACTGGGTAGGAGCTGCAGCATGCCATCCTTTTATTCCCTCCGCAGATGCCCCCACCATTGTTTCCCGCAAGGAGTGGGGAGCGAGATCTCTGACTTGCTGGGCCCAGCTGACCCCGCCTGTGGCCTATGTCATCACACAGCAGCTCACGGGGATGGAGTGCCAGGAGCAGAACATTTGCAGCGAGAAGCTACGGGGCCTCCAGGCCCATTCCGTCTACACCAAAGGCTGGTGCGACATGGCCTACAAGTATGAGCCGCACTCAAGTGACCCTAGTAAAAGACACTCCGACCTGCTCTTCTCTCTTCTCCCACCTTCCCTTTCGTGTTGCTTTAAATACAATAAGTACAAAATGTTAAAACACAGCTGCTCCTCCTTCTGAGGATGGGTGAGAGGGTTCCTGTTACCGGTATTTGCCATTCAACACACGCGTCCTTGCCTGGCAGCTTCCTGATTGGGGACGATGGCAGGGTGTACGAAGGTGTCGGCTGGAATATCCAAGGTCTGCACACCCAGGGCTACAACAACGTCTCCCTGGGCCTCGCCTTCTTTGGCGCCAAGGAAGGTAACAGTCCTCTCCCTCGACCCTCTGCTGGAGAGTTATCCGTACTCTCTTCCTTCGCTCCATTGTCTCCACACTCCTCTCTTTTCTTTTAAAAAAATTTTATAGAATTTATTTGAGCCGAACTGACCACATCTGCTGGGGAGCAAGATCTCAAACGTTCCTCACACGCTTGTCTTTTCAGCCTCCCTCACACTCTCTCAACGTCCTCTCCTCGCTTGGACTCTATGGCATGGCGTCCTTCGCGTCCCCTTCCTCTTCTCTGGCCTGCACTCTGTGAGACTGCCGACGCCACTAGTGAGCTCACAGTGTTGTTGTCACCTCGGTGTCTGAGGTCTGTCACACTGAGCCTGCACAGAGGCAGGAAAGCAAGGCTTCCCTCTTCCTCCAGTGGCTCCCTTTGGGAGGACCCACCCAGAAGCAGGCAGGCAAGGAAGTCTGAGAAATGTCCTTTGTAGGTGTTTAGCGCCCCCTGCAGAACAGAGGAGAGCTCAGGGCCGGGTGGAGTGGAGAGCTAGTAGAAGTCACAGCATGTGTGCAGAGGTGTTTCTGTGAGAATTACATGAGTGAGCAGGTGAAAAGAGCAGTGGGCACATGCATGATTGTGGGAGCCGCTAAGTACTGTCACGCTTTCTCCTCCATGCGAGGTGCACCTGGCTTGGTCAGGTGGACCTCTCTTTGCATGTAGATTTTATTGTCTCCCAACTCTTCCACCTAGAGACGGAGTGGATAAAAGTCTTAATTTGGCCCTAGAAAGAGGTCACAAACTTGGTCTCCAACAGCTGTCCAAGTAGTTCTCTGCCTCTTAGTACCGCTGTCCTAGCTACTGGACCAATTTCCTCTCTTACCATCCCCCAGTTATTCAGGCTCAGGTGATAACCTCACCCTCCCTCCAGATCTAGACCAGATGGGAGTTGCTTGCTGACAGTTTGGTGACCCATGTCATCCTTTCTCAGGCAACAGTCCCAGCCCAGCTGCCTTATCAGTCGCAGAGGACCTGATCTTCTACGCCATCCGGAAGGGACACCTGTCACCCTGGTATTTTCAGCCACTTCTCTTGAAAGAAGAGATGTGCCTGGCCTATCAGCAGCCAGCAATGCTCAGGAAAGGTGAGGCCCTCCATCCCACCTCCTCCCCCTCCCAGAGACACCCAGACACCAGGGAAGGTTTTTACCCTGTTGGTGTTCATTGATTTCTTGGGACCCAGGACACCTCATGCCAAGATCCAGAAAGTTCTGAGAGGGTTCCTTCCTGACCTCCCTTCCTTCCCACTGGAACGATATGGCCATGGGGCCATTCTTGACACCAGTATGTGTACACACATTGTCACTCCATTAACAGGTATTTACTGAATACCAGACACTCTTCTAGGTACTGAGGATACAACCCTGAACAAAACAGACAGCTTCACATTTCAGTGAAGAAAAACCCAAAATGAAGAAATCGACAAGTAAAATTCATATGATGTCAGGTGGCAGGAAGGCTATGGAGAAAAACAAAGCATGGTCATGGGGCAGTAAGCATGTGTATATATTTGTGTATACTATGCAGGTACACACATGCACACACACACACATCTTTCTAAATGCAAAACTCAGCCAACCTGCAACATGACTACAGCATTGAAAAAAACCTGACTTCACAGATTATGCTGACATCAGAGTGAATATTTCAAGAAACTGGATAATAAAAATCATGACCTATTTTGGAATAAGCAAGCAGCAGCCTAAAACCAGTACAATTAATAAGCACTTTCAATAGCTTAGCATATTCTCTGCTAGAGTGGATCTTTTCTTGGAGATATATATCTGTTTTAGAGGCCCAGTGCATGAATTTGTGCACCAGTGGGCTAGGCTGAGGGATCCCACCAGTGCATGATTGGGGCCAGGGAGGGACACAGGAGGTTAGCCAGCTGGGGAGGGATTACAGGAGGGCTCCAGAGGATGTCTGGCCCATCTTGCTCAGTCCCGATCAGCCAGACCCCAGCAGCAAGCTAACTTACCAATCAGAGTGTTCAGTATACATCATAATGAGTGGTTGAGTGGCCTTCACATATTATTAGCATATTATGCTTTGATTCGTTGAACAACCAACTGGATGACCAGATACTTAGCATATTAGGCTTTTATTATCTAATCTAATAAAAGAGTAATATGCAAATTAACCATCACTCTGAGACACCTAAGCCATGCCCACCAGCCAAGCCATGCCCCCAGCCAATCAGAGTGGCTGTATGCAAATTAATGCAGCCAAGATGGTGGCCAGCAGCCATGGAGCTAGAGAAAACAGGAGGCTTCCATTGTACCAGCCATGGAGGAAACTGCCTGCCTAGGCCGGCTGAGCCTCTGCTCAAGGCAACAAAGTTTCAATTATAAAAGATAAATAAACACCAGAAACCTGATTCCAGCCAGCCTTGCTGGGATGTTCAGTTAATGGGAGCTGTGGGCAGCCTGAAAATGGCCCTCAGCCCCTCACCCAGGCTGGCCACACCTCCATGGGGTGGGGGTCCCCACAGGGGGGCTTGGCCAGCCTGCAAATAGTCATCAGCCCCTCACCAAGGCTGGCCAGGCATGCCAGCAGGTGGACATCCCCCACGGGGTCCCAGACTGCGAGAGGGCACAGGCCGGGCTGAGGGACCCCCCCCACCCCCCAAGTGCACAAATATTTGTGCACCGGGCTCCTAGTATAGGATATTACTCTTCACTCAAGGATATGTTTTGATTGAGGAGAGGGGGAGAGAGAGAGAGAGAGAGAGAGAGAAACATCAACATGAAAAACATGGATTGGTTGCCTCCCATACACATTCTGACCTGGGATCAAACCCACAACATAGGTGTGTGTCCTGATTGGGAATCAAACCCCCAACCTTTCCACATTTGGGATGACACTCTAACCAACTGGGCCACGCAGCCAGGACAAGGATATTTTTATTAGTTTTTTTAAAATTGTACATCTCTAAATAAAGTTTTTCTTGCTTTCAGACAAATACTATCTTCAGTAATGATAATCTCTTCACATTTGTAGTTCTTTATAGATTTCAAAATACTTTCATATACATGTGATCAGTTCAGAGATGCTGATTCCTGTTACATAAAAGCACACGCACCTGCATGCCTTTGCAGTGCATATTCAAGCAGGGAGGTACACTTTGCCTTTTGAATGAAATGGCCATGACTCCACGATCAACGTTTCCTCCCCTTTTGCTCACACACCGGTTTCCATAGTTGTAATCAGAACCTGTAGATTTTTGCCTCTGTCCATTGGCTGCAGCCCCTTGACCCACACAATCCCTGCGTGGCCTTTCCCAGGGCCCCCAGCTGAAGGCATGTCAGGATATTCCCCTGGTGCCGGAGGGTAGGGAGGCCGAGGAACAGCCCAGCATGCAGTGGTGCAACTGTCCACGTGTGGGCACAGGAGCATTCCCACGACCTTGTTTTTTGTTGTTGCTTTTCAAATTTAATTTAAATTTATTTTCTCCATCACCTTTTATTCCTTCTATGCCCTCTACCACCTCCACCCATCCGTGGTCTTGGTTTCTCACCTCACCACAGCTTGCCCCAGCATCATCCCACGGTCAGCGTGGGAAGCCAGAGAGACACACTGCCCTCAGATGAGCCTCCCAGCCAAATATGTCATCATCATCCACACGGCTGGGACGACCTGCAACACATCTCTGGACTGTCAGACTCGTGTCCGCGACATACAGTCCTACCACATGGACAAACTGGACTTCTGTGATATTGGATATCAGTAAGTGGCATCAAGGCTACAGGAAGGAAGGCTGGGGGAGGGACCGACATCACTGAGCCCTTCCTTTGTACCAGGTACCCTATGCTTTACATGGACCAGTGGTTCTCAACCTTCCTAATGCCGCGACCCTTCAATACAGTTCCTCATGTTGTGGTGACCCCCCAACCATAAAATTATTTCTGTTGCTACTTCATAACTGTAATGTTGCTACTGTTATGAATCGTCATGTAAATATCTGATATGCAGGATGTATTTAGGTGACCCCTGTGAAAGGGGTCGAGACCCTCAGGTTGAGAATCGCTGCTCTAGACTATCATTCAGTCATGGCGAAGGGTTAGCTATCTCTCCTGGGACTATTCTCCTCCAGGGAAGACTCTGAAAGGAAGACATTAGAAGCAATAGTGATAAAGCAAAGCTGTGAGGCCCTCATGGAAGACCACTGGAGGGTTGTGCCTTTTTTATGTAATACCTTCCAACACTGAGAGACACAGACCCTGCTCAGCCTCTTCCTCCGTCCCGCCCAACCCCAGCTTGCTCCCTCTGGTGTTAGAACCCTGCAATGCCTCTGGTACTGTTACTCCATTTTATACACATGGGAGCTTTTAACTTTTCTGGGTCTCTTTAGCCCCCTGTGTACAACTGGGAAAACAATACCATATCTACTTGTAGAGAGCGAAATCAGAATGTACTTTTGGTTCCTTTAACGCCTGGTCTATCATAATAAAACACATTGAGCTAATAGAATAGCAGAAGCTAAATGGAAGATGCCTTGGAATTTCACAGAAGGGATGTAGGTTTAGAGGATGACAAATTTCAATCATTCCTCTGTGACTTAATCACAACAGCTTTTGCAAAGTCTCAGGGAAGAGAACATGTCAAGAAGAGAGTGGTGAAGAGGGTCAGTGTAATCTGGAACAGAAATACGCTTCCATTGTACTAGTGTCCAGGCGGTCACTGGTCACCTTGGGGAGGTCAGATTCCATGGCATTGTGGGGAGAAAGGCCATGTCACAGTGGGGGACTGAGGTGGCTGTTATTATTGCTTGTCACGGTTTGACCTCGCTTCTTGGGTTCAGAGATTGTGATTATCTTTCTGTTTTTGCTTCTCTCTTTCGTCTCTGTGCACATTGGCACATAAGAAATGTTCAGTCAACATGTGATAAGTGAATGGGAGAATGAATGAATGATCCAAGGAGTAAATGAAGCCAATTCAATTCTCCGTTTTCCTTTGTCCACTCCTAGCTTCCTGGTGGGCCAGGATGGCGGTGTGTATGAAGGCGTTGGCTGGAATGTCCAAGGCTCTCACACCTATGGATACAACGATATTGCCCTAGGAATTGCCTTCATTGGCAACTTTGTAGGTAAGGCATGAGCATGGGGCAGAGGGATTCGGGGATGAAGGCTCCTGTGGAATGTCAGGGGAGCATGGGGGAAAAGGCAACCTTGTGGGGCCTGGCAGTGTGGGGTACATTTCAGTTTTCAGGGACTCAGTACAGGATGCAGGTCACCTAGGAGTCCCTCCCGGGCAGAAAGTTTCCCCCAAGTCCACCCATCCCCATTCCCAGTTCCATCTGACTTTATAACCATGCCTAAGAACATAATCTTTTGCAAACTTTAGTACTTATACGGCTCAGTCAGCAAATGCATCCTCTTCCTTGGTAACCATGGCAACAGTGTTGAGGAGCATCACTGCCTGCTATGGCCGAGTGTGGACAGTCAGTGGTACCCTGCCTGCCTCACGGTGCCTGTGGAGAGGTGGTGTGCTGTGCTGCGGTTCTCACCCAGCCCAATACTGAACCTTCCAGAAGAAGCTCTGCAGAGAGGAATCAGGGAACATGGTGACCCTGTTTTCTCTCTGTGCCTGGCTGCCACAGATGACGTGCATTTGTTGGCTATGGTGAGGGTTGTGGGGGGGGGGGAGGTTGGGCAGAAGGAGGCTGCAGTGCAGATGCTTGCCCCTGCCCTGAACAAGTAACCTTGAGGCTCTGATGATTGGTGGGGCATGTGTTTTGCAGAAAAGCCACCCAATGCTGCAGCGCTGGAGGCGGCCCAGAGCCTGATCCAGTGTGCGGTGGGCCAGGGGCACCTGGCTCCCAACTACCTGCTGGTGGGGCACAGTGACGTGAGCGAGATCCTGTCTCCTGGGAAGGCTTTGTACAACATCATCAGCTCCTGGCCTCACTTCAAACAGTGAGGGCCCGGCCGGCTTGGCACAAGGAAGCCGTGAACTCTCCACCTCCATCGGCGCTCAGCAAGGCCTCCTCAAACCAACAGCGCTGCCTGGCCTGCAATATTGTCCTCACAAAGTTATGTACTTTTTATTGGTCTTAAAGACACAGTCAAAGTAAACTCAGCACACAGCCTCACTGCTGCCACTTCTGCCTCATTCATGTAAAGAGATCCTGTCCAGGTCCCCTTAGTCATTTAAAATGGTTAACACCTGCCCCACCCCCCTACCCCCCAAGGGTTGTTTTTGTTAAGAGGATGAAGCCAATGAAATGTGTTGGGGTTTTAGAATTTTCCCGTTGGCCTGTAATAGTGGTTTCGTTAAAGCCAGTGGAGGTATTGTTACTCTTGTTGTTGTGATTGTTGCTACAACTCTCCTGTGGATGGATGGATTTGCCTTCGTGGGCACCGGTCTCGGGTTTCGGCTGCCCTGGGGTGGGGGGGGGGGAGGGTTGGCAGGATGATCCCTAACCTTGATATGAGCCAGGTGGAGCCTGCAGGGCCGCAGGTTAGGCAGGTGTCAGGGTGCCCCTGTCAGGGTGTGTGCGTGCCTGTGTGTGTGCGCTTAGAGCTCCTCTTGTCAGTTATTTTTCACAATCATAAGCTTGACAAACCAAATGATGCCAAATGAACTTTTCTTTGGTTCCAGAATAGAACACTCACCTGGATAAGCTCCCCATTTTACAGAAAAACCAACCCAAAGGGCACAGGCCACCTGCTCAGGTTCACCCAGTGGGTGAAGGAAAGGGAGGAACACGCAGGTTCCGGGCACAGCACGCTTCCTAGCTCCCTGCTGCTCAGAGTCCTTTCATGGCCCCTCCTTTACAGCAGAACAAAGTAAACCATCTTCGCAGCATTTAGGGCTCTCCACCCTCTCTCACCCCAACCTCCCCTTTTCCGCAGAATGAGCCCAAGTAGGAAATTCACTGGCTCACCTCCTGGGCTTGCCAGTATTGGGGCCGTGGCCCACGCTGTCCCCCCTCCCTCTTGGCCTCCCCAACTCCACCAGGAGCCCTTCCTGAAGGCTTCCTGCTCCTCCAGACCGGAAATGACACCCCCTCCCCTGGGTGCCCGTGGACTTGGCCTAGGTCTTCTGGTCGCTCATCCTCCTCCAGACCTGGATTTCAAGGCTGTGCCTGCACCTTCCTGGCCTCTGTATCGCCAGGTCTACCACAGGCCCGGATCACGGGGAGTCACCTATGTGTCTGCACAATGGAGGGGGTAAGATTCCCCCCGGCAAGGTGGGGTGAGAGGAGGTAGTTCTCCCCCCAGCTGTTCTTGGGACCTTTGTCACCAAGTGGAAAATCCCAGGTGTCTCCAGGCTGCCTGAAACCCACCCACTACTGTGGCCTATCAGATTTCTCGCAGCTCAGTTCCATCCTAATCCCAGGCCACCCACTGTTCCCACTCTCCAATGCCCTCACATCAGTGTGGGACTTGGGGCCCAGGTTCCCGCTCCCCCATCAGAGGTTTTTGTGACCGTCTCACCTGTAACTGGCAACCGTGGCAACCCGTGACCGTGACCGCAGCGTGGGGGCAGCAGTGGCAGCTGGCCCATCAGGAAAGGTTTTCTCCCCCACCTGGAAGCCCCTGCCCACCTTCTCCCTGTGCCCACTGGCTCTTCCTCTGTCTCCCTGGCTTTCTGCCCACATCGCAGGCCCTTTTCAGCCTCCCTCGCACCTGTTGCTGTCTCCCACATTCTTCCTTTCAGGCTGCCTCACCCGCTGCCCTCGGTACTCCTCACCTCCTCTCTGCCTGCCCTTCCGCTGCTGTGACTGTCCCTGTCTTTGCCTCTCTCTTTTGACCTAGAATATGGCAGTGGGGGTAACAGTGGGACAAGGGGACTGAGACTCCCACCAATCGCCTTCACTCAGCCCCCCAACCAAGCCCTACCTGTCCCAGGGCTGCCAGGAATGCTGGGGGGTAGGGCGGGGGGGAGGGGGCAGAAAGCCAAGGGTGAGGCTGCTCCGGGGAAGGCACATATTTCCCAGAGGCTCAGAGTCACACAGCAGCGGGACAGGTGTGTTTCTGGCCCAGCAGGTTCTGCTGGGCAGGGCTGGCTGAGGGCAGGGCCTCAGTGAGAAGAGCCGGTTCCCAAAGAGGGAGGGTGTTATTACCTGGGAGGGGTGGTGGGGGCGGGAGCTCCTGGGAGGTGTAGCAGGGACTCTGGGGGCCATTCCACAGGGGGCTGGGGTGAGAAGTGCCTCCCCATGATACCATGGTAAGGACCTGGGGACACCCCCTCAGCATGGCCCAGAGCGCTTGGTACCCAAGACTGATGTTACCAGGTGGGGGAGGAGGGGCATATTTCTTACCCATCCTCCAGGGCTCAGCCCACAGGCGCCTTCTTCTAAGAGTCTAGCTTTTGAAGCTCCAGAATTAGCATTCTCCTATTCTGTTCTTTGGAGTTTGTTTATTTGAATCTCTCTCTCTCTCTCTCTCTCTCTCTCTCTCTCTCTCTCTCTCTCTCTCTCTCTCTCTCTCGGTTTTATTGTCTGACTTTCCCACTAGATTATAGGCGCCATGTGGGTAGGGAGCATGCTTACACCATTCATGTCTGCACCTGCTCCTGGTACACAGTAGGTGCTGAGCAGCCGGTTTAGACATGTGTGATCACGAGGTCTGGCAGCAAGTGCTATGATCTGATTGTGTATTGATTTGTCCTGGAGCAGGTGCCAAGAGCAGGCAGCTTGTTTGGCCTGTCCCTGCTGAGCTCCCACTGGCTCACCCCATAGGGGAGAGGAGGGTGGGGCAGGGGAAGTGGCCCTGGTGTGAAGATGGAGGGAGGGAAGGAAACGTCCCCTTGAGATCAAAGCAGGGTACAGCAGACCCCCAGCGC
>PVJC01045281.1:0-13765 GCA_004026665.1 Murina feae | reverse complement strand
TTTCTTGCCACTCCCTTCTGGCCTGCAAAGTTTCTGTTGAGAAATCAGCTGACAGTTGTATGGGTGCCCCCTTGTAGGTAACTAACTGCTTTTCTCTTGCAGCTTTTAAGATTCTCTTCTTGTCTTTTGCTCTTGGCATTTTAATTATGATATGTCTTGGTGTGGTCCTCCTTCGGTTCCTTTTGCTTGGAGTTCTCTGCGCTTCCTGGACTTGGAAGTCTATTTCTTTCACCAGGTGAGGGAAGTTTTCTGTTATTATTTCTTCAAATAGGTTTTCAATATCTTGCTCTTTCTCTTCTTCTGGCACCCCTATAATTCTGATGTTGGTGCGCTTGAAGTTGTCCCAGAGACTCCTTACACTATCTTCATACTTTTGGATCCTTTTTCTCTTTTCTTCTTTTCTTTTTGCTTGTCCCGCTGGGTGGGTTTTGCTTCTTCATATTTCATATCTTTGATTTGCTTCTTACGATCCTCTCGTCTGCTGTTGGATGTCTGTATAATATTCTTTATTTTAGTCAGTGTATGCTTAATTTCTAGTTGGTCCTTTATCATATCCTTGAGGGTCTCATTAGATTTATTGAGGATCTCACTAAATTTATCGGCGGTCTCACTAAATTTATCGGCAGTCTCTAGAAATTTCTTGAAAAACCTAATAACCGTGGTTTTGAACTCTATATCCTGTCGTTTTCTTTCCTCCATTTCTGTCATTTGTGACCTGTTTCTTTGTCTCTGCATTTTGGCTGCTTCCCTTTCTGAGTTAGGCAATCACTGTGAGGAATTAACCTCTAAGCCACTTGGTTATGAGAGTCAGCTGTGTCTACAGTGGGAGAACTTCTGTGCTGGAGACACCCTTATGGGGCAAGAGTTGTTTCAGTGGGGCTTTTATGCTCACTGCATCTGCCCTGAGTGTATTCCTTGTGGATCTGTTTTGTTTAGGTTAGTCCCACTCTGGCCACTGGGTTAGGCTGGCTCCTGTATCTTTAAGGAGGTGTTGATTAAGCCTTTGCCTTAGGCTACTCAGTCTTTTATATGCAAAAGCCTCTGATGCAGCTTGGGAGGGGTGGGGCCTCGGGGAGTTTGCAGGGCAGGGCGGAGCAAATAGCTATGGCGCTTCTCAGCCCTGCGCTGAGAGACACCAGGTCTCTGTGTCCCACGGTAATTGCTGCAAGCAACGCTGAGAGAAACCCGCTTTGGATTTCCTCCCCGTGCCAGTCAGTCCCCCTTCTCCAGGTGTCTGGGTCCTCAGAAACTTGCCTGGAACTTGAGTTCAGAGCCACTGGGAACTTGTGGCTCTCTCCGTTTTGGAAAAGAACCGCGTCCTCCGGTGCCAGCCCTCTCCCCGAGCCCCGTGCGCGCGCCTCCGTACCTCTGTACTTTGCTTCTGCCACTCCTCCAAGTCTCAGACTCTTTTCTAGTTGTAGGATTTTCACTCAGCCAGCCTTCCTGTGGGTGTGAGTGGTGTCCGTGTGTTCTTTTCGTGTTTTTTCTGAAATAGTTGTTCACAGCTGCATTTACAGAGTTTACCTTATGCCGCCATCTTGCTGTCTCCCATATTACCTCTTTATTAGATAGGATTTTGTTATGTTTTTTTCTTTTCCTCATTTTCCTTTTTTGGTTTGTTTCTGTTTTATTTCTTTTCTCATTTTTTCATTCTATTTTTATTTTTTTATCCTATTAAAAATATTTTTTTCCTTCTCTTTCTTCTTATCCACTCAACCTCTATTTCCTCTATACTGAATGGAGGTCCTCCCATATTTATCTAATTCCTTAACCTTACTCTCTCTATATAAGCTTGGCCTCTACAGATTCTGCCCCCACCCTGTTTTTTTGGTATTTGGTGTTTGCATTTTTTGGCTTATCTGTTGTGTGGTGTTTTCTCCCCATATATATTTTCCTTTTTCTTTTCTCTCTACCATTTTTTCTCCCCTTGATATTATTTGTGCTCTCTTTTTTCTGGTGGTCACTTATATTGGGGTTATTGGTGTTTTGAGTACATTTGTGTTTTGCTCCCTTTGCATTGTTTCTTGTCGAGTTGCCTTTTGTCCTGTTTTGGTCAATGTGGTAGAGAGAGAGCCACATAACCAGACACCTGGAGAGGAGACTCCATCCATGAGTGGGTCAATAACACTCCAGACCCAGCGACAGAGGCAGGAAGATGGCGGCAGTGAGGGAGTGAGTGAGGGAAGGAGTGAAAGAGGAGTGTATGGATATTGAGTATGTGTGTGTGAGTGAGGCACAGTTACATCCTGCAGGACCTGCAGGGGCAGGCAAAACAAGCTCACTTAGCCAGGCAGCCTCTGCTAACTGTTGCTAACAGTCCCGGGGCAGCCAGCTGTACCACAGAGGCCGTGCCTTATTGAAGGGGAGAGCTGCTGTGATTGGGAGCTCAGCCTCAACTCCACTCAGGGTGCCCTTACACACCACCTGGGACTCTACAGCCACACCCTCGAGGGATCTACTGCCTCGGCTGCAGTCCACAGTCACTGAGACCCCAGCCACCCCAGGCATGGGCTCCTGTAAGTTACGAAGTGCACTCCCCTGTGGCCGGCCCAACAATTTAGCCCTGAGTGTTGTGACCACGTGAGCAGCAGCCATGCGAGTAGCCTGCCCCTGTCTGAGGAGCAGCAGCCCCGTGAGCAGCCCACTCCATCTGAGGAGCAGCTCCTCCTTGTCCAAGAAGTAGCAGCCTCATGAGCAGCCCGCCTCTGTCTGAGGAGAAGCAGCCCCACGAGCAGCCTGCCCCTGTCTGAGGAGCAGCAGCCCCATGAGCAGCCTGCTTCTGTCTGAGGAGCAGAAGTCTCACAAGCAGCCTGTCCCCGTCCAAGGAGCAGCAGCTGTGTGAGCAGCTTGCTCCTGCCTGCCCAAGGAGCAGCAGCCACACACAACCTGTCCCCATCCAAGGAGCAGCAGCCTCATGAGCATCTCATCTCTGTCTGAGGAGCAGCAGCTGCATGAGCTGACTGCTCCCATCTGAGGAGCAGCAGTTGTGCACAGCCTGCCCCCGTCCAAGAAGTAGCAGCTTTGTGAGCAGTCCGCCCCCATCCAAGGAGCAGCAGCCATAGGAGTAGCCCACCCTCGACAGCCAGAGGAGCCACCACCACTGCGAGCAGCAGCACGAGCAGCAGCCCCTGCATGACTCGACAACTAGATCTTTTGTTGAGAGCAGAAATGGGGAGACAAATCCCCAAAGGAAAGAAAAGGAGGAATTGCCAGAAAAGGTGCTAAGTGAAATAAAGGCATGCAATATGTTAGAAAACAAATTCAGAATAAGGGTCATACAGTTCATAAACCAGATGGATGAAAAAAATCAACTTATGTAAGAATCAAGAACAAATGAAGAGTGATATAGCTGCAATAAAAAACGCCACAGAAAGTTTCAACAGTAGAGTAGGAGAAGCAGAGGACCAAATTAGAAGACGGGAGCAAAACACACCCAAACTGAACTGCAATTGGAGAAAAAAATTAAAAGGCAGGAGGAGAGCCTAAGGGAGCTTTGGGACAACATGAAATGAAACAACATACGAATAATAGGGGTGCCAGAACAACAGGAAGAGGAACAAGGGATAGAAAACCTATTTGAAGAAATAATGTCAGAAAACTTCCCTGAGGTGGGGAGAAGAAAAGTCACACAAGCACAGAGTCCCAAACAAGATGAACCCAAAAAGACCCACACCAAGACATGTAATTACAATGGCAAATGTTCAGGACAAAGAGAGACTCTTAAAGGCTGCAAGAGAGAGACAGAAAGTTACGTATAAGGGATCTCCCATTAGATTATCAAATGATTCCTCAACAGAAACGTATCAGGCCAGAAAGGAATGGAGGGAAGTTTACAAAGTGATGCAAAATAAGGGACTGAATCCAAGTATACTGTATCCAGCAAGGTTATCATTCAAAATTGAAGGGGAAGTAAGGAGCTTCACAGACCAAAAAAAGGTTATAAGGGAGTTTATCACCGGAAAGCCAAAATGCAGGAAATGCTAAAGGGACTGGTGTAAAATGAAGAAATAAAAAGAAAAGAAGGAAGACCAGCACACAAAAAATAGCTCCACACAAGTACCTATCCTATCTAATAAAAGAGTAATATGCAAATTAACCATCAGTCTGAGACAAAGATGGTGGCACCCATAGTGGTGGGGCAGGATGCTGGTGGCATCACCCTGGCAATGTGATCCCAGCAGGCATGACCTCGGCAACCCGTGAGCAGGCCGCACTGCCCTGGAGCAGGCAAGCACTGCCCTCAGGGCCTTCTCCCCACACTGACACCATGGCGATGGGGAGCAGGAGAGCAAATGTGCAGGCAGGCCCAGGCAGCCCCCAGAAGGGCCTGCTCCCCATCACTGCCACGGTGATTGGTGAGCAGGCAAGTGTGGCAGGCAGGCAGCACCCAGCCCTGGCCACAGCTCAAGGGAGAGAACAACATGCAGGTCAGGCCAGGAGACCGAGAGATCAACACAGAGGGGTCCTGTTCCAAGCCTCCATGGTGTGGCTGGGGGCAGGCCCCCAGCACACACACACACACACACACACACAGAGCAATTGCTCTGATCCTCTGATGCAGCTGTGGGCAGGCCCTCAGTGGGGACACATACACAGTGCACCTGCTCTGAACCTCTGCAGTGCAGCTGGTGGCAGACCTCCAGCAGACTCTCACACAGACACACACACACACATACACATGGCATCTGCCAGACTGTGGCCATCAGTAGGACATACACTGAGGGGGTCCCAGACTGTGAGAGGGGGAATGCTGGGCTGAGGGACCCCCACCCTCCCCTGTGCACGAATTTTGTGCACTGGGCCTCTAGTCCTATATAATGAGAGGAATATACTAATTATCTGTTATGCTGTAATGTTATGACCAATCTAGAAGTGGTGGAGAGTTACAGGAGTGTGGAGCAGTGAGCTATAAGTGGAGAGAGCTACAGAAGGGTGGGGCAGTGGGCGGAGAGCTACAGGAGGGCAGGCCAGTGGACAGAGAGCCGCAGGAGGGCAGGCCAGTGGGTGGAGAGCCACAGGAGGGTGGGCCAGCATGAAGAGAGCTACAGGACGGTGGGCCAGCAGAGAGCTGTGGAAGCGTGGGTCAGAGAGGTATGGGAGGGCAGGGCAGTGGGCAGAGAGCTACAGGAGGGCAGGCCAGCAGGTGGAGAGCTACAGGAGGGGGGCAGCAGGCAGAGAGCTACAGGAGGCCGGGGCAGCAGGTGGGGACCTACAAAAGGGCAGGGCAGTGGGCAGAGAGCTACAGGAGGGTGGGGCAGTGCTCAGAGCTACAGGAACATGGGTCAGTGGGCAGAGAGCTACAGGAGGGCACAGCAGCAAGCTATGAGTAGTGGATAGCTACCAGGGGTGGTGGGTGGATGGCCAGCTGAGGCAAGTGGCAGTGAGCTACTCGTGCATGAATTCTTGTGCAGGGATACTAGTCATTAACAACTTTAAACGTAAATGGACTAAATGCTCCAATTGGAAAACAACGAGTGGCTGAATGGATAAGAAAACATGACCCATATATCTGCTATCTATAGGAGACCCACCTCAGAACAAGTGACTCACAGACTGAAAGTAAAGGGATGGAAAAATATCTTTCAGGCAAATAGAAGTGAAAAAAAGCTAGGGTAGCAATACTTATATCTGACAAAATAGACCTCAAAGTGAATGCCATAAGAAGAGATAAGGAAGGCCACTTCCTAATACTAAAGGGAATGATACAAGAAGACATAACCCTGGTAAACATATATGCATCCAATGCAGGAAAACCCAAATTCATAAAAAAACTCCTGGAAGATATCAAGGGAGAGATCGACTACAATCATAGTAAGGGACTTTATTACCTCACTGATATCACTGGATAAATCCTCTAGACAAAAAAATCAACAAAGAAATAGCAATCCTAAATAACTCACTAGATCAAATGGACTTAATTAACATCTCCAACACATTTCACCCCAAAGCCACAGAATATACATTCTTCTCAAGTGCACATGGGACATTTTCAAAGACAGACCACATACTGGGTCACAAGCAACGTCTCTCCAAATTTAAGAAGATTGAAATCATATCAAGCATCTTCTCAGACCACAATGACATAATATTAGAAATAAGCTACAATAAAAACAAAAATTCTAACACTTGGAGGCTGAATAGCATGCTATTAAACAATGACTGGGTTACCAAAGAGAACAAAGAAGAAATTAAAAATATCATGGAATCAAATGACAATGAAAACACAACAATCCAAAATCTATGGGACACAGTGTAAGCAGTCCTGAGGGAAAAGTTTTCAGCTCTACAAGCCTACCTCAAAAAACAAGAAAAATTGTGATAAATCATGTAACTCTGCAACTTGAAGAATTAGAAAGAGAACTAGAAAAGCCCAGAGTGAGCAGAAGGATAATAAAGGTCAGAACAGAAATAAATTACATAGAGACCAAAAAGCAATATAAAAGATTAATGAAACCAACAGCTTTGGTTCTTTGAAAGGATAAAGAAGATTGATGAACCTCTAACCAGATTCACTAAGAACACTTTGTAATTGGGCATTTTCCCGTCAAATCGCGTCGTATTGGGAAGAAAGAAATCCAATAATGGTCGGACTTTGCAAAGTCTATCTGAGTTGTCTTGCACATTTTTGTTGTTGAAATGCCAGGCCCTCCACATTTGATGGAATCTGTCTCTACTCATCGTTTTTGGAAAAAACTCGTCTCCTGCACTTTGGTATAAAAAGCGGTATGACGAGTTTACTCGTTTCCCGCAAAAAATGTGAGAAGCAGAGAGAGGACCCAAATAAACAAAATCAGAAATGAAAGAGGCAAAATAACAACCGACTTCACAGAAATACAAAGGATTGTTACCAAAAAAAAAATACTATGAAAAAAAAAATACTATGAACAACTCTATTCCAACAAACTAGAAAACCCAGAGGAAATGAACATATTCCTAGAAAAACACAACCTTCAAAACTTAATCAGGGAAGAATCTAAAATTCTCAATAGGCCAATAACTATGGAGGAAATTGAGGCAGGCATCAAAAAGCTTCCAGTAATCAAAAGACCGGGACCAGACGGCTTCACAGAGGAGTTTTACCAAATATTCAAAGAACTAATACCTATCCTCCTTAGACTATTCCAAAAAATTCAAGAGGAAGGAACATTTCCAAGCTCATTATATGAAGCCAGCATTACCCTAATACCAAAAACAGAAAAAGACAACACAAAGAAAGGCCAATATCTCTCATGAACATTGATGCCAAAATTTTCAACAAAATTCTAGGAAATTGAACCCAGCATTACATCAGAAAGATCATACACCTTGATCAAGTAGGATTTATCCCGGAGATGCAAGAATGGTACAATATCCACAAATCAATAAACGTGATGCATCACATAAATTGAGAGGTAAAATCACATAGTCATATCAATTGATGCAGAAAAAGCATTTGACAAAATCCAACATCTTTTCTTGATAAGGTAGGAATAGATGGATCATATCTCAACATAATTAAAGGCTTATATGACAAACATACAGACAACATCATACACAATGGACAAAAATTAAAACCATTTCACCTAAGAACAGGAACAAGACAGGGATGCCCACTTTCACCACTCCTTTTTGACATAGTACTGGAAGTTCTAATTGCCAGAGCAATTAGCAAGAAGAAATAAAAGGTATCCAAATTGGAAATGAAGTAAAACCATCATTATTTGCAGATGACATAGAAACCCTAAAGACTCCATAAAAAATATTAGATTTAATAAATGAATTTGGCAAAGTAGCAGGATACAAAATTAATGCCCAGAAATCTATGGCATTTTTATACACCAATAGTGAACTTACAGAAAGAGAGATTAAAAAAACAATCCATTTACCACTGCACACACACACAAAAAATTAAGATACCTAGGAATAAACTTAGCTAAGAAGGTAAAAGACCTGTACTTGGAAAACTACAGGACACTGGAAAAAGAGATAGAGGAAGACATAAACAGATGAAAGAACATACCATGTTTATGGATTGGTAGAATCAACATCATTAAAATGTCAATAGTACCCAAAACAATTTACAGATTCAATGCACTATTCATTAAATACCAACGGCATATTTCACAGAACTAGAATGAACTCTCCAAAAATTCATCTGGAATAAAAAAAGACCCGGAATACCTACAGCAATCCTGAGAAAGAACAAAGTAGGAGGGATCTCAATACCAGATATTAAGCTGTATTAAAAAGCTACTGTTCTCAAAACTGCCTAGTACTGGCCCAGGAACAGGCATTTAGACCAATGGAATAGAATAAAGAACCCAGAAATTGACCTAAACCACTATGCTCAATTAATATTTGACAAAGGAGGCAAGAGCATGCAATAGAGTCAAGACAGTCTCTTCAATAAATGGAGTTGGGAAAACTGGACAGATACATGCAAAAAAAATGAAACTAGACCACCAACTTACACCATACACAAAAATAAACTCAAAATGGATAAAGGACTTAATCGTTAAGATGGGAAATCATAAAAATCTTAGAGGAATCCACAGGCAGCAAAATCTCAGACATATGCCGAAGCTATATTTTCACCGATACAGCTCCTAGGGTAATGCAAGCTAAAGAGAAAATAAACAAATGGGACTACATCAACATAGAAAGCTTCTGCACAGGAAAAGAAACCATCAACAAAACAACAAGAAAGCCCACTGCATGGGAGAATGTATTTGTCAATGATATGTCCAATAAGCGTTTAATTTCCAACGTTTATAAGAAACTCATACAACTTAACAAAAGGAAGATAAACAACTCAATCAAAAAGTGGGCAACAGACCTAAATAGATACTTTTTGAAAGAAGACATATAGATGGCCAAGAGACACATGAAAACATGTTCAAAGTCACTAATCATCTGAGCAATGCAAATCAAAACAACAGTGAGGTACCATCTCACACCTGTCAGAATGGCTATCATCAACAAATCAACAAACGACAAGTGCTGATGAGGATGTGGAGAGAAAGGAACCCTATCCCAAGAAACTAGAAACACCAACCAGAAAGGATATATGCACCCCTATGCTCATAGGAGTACAGTTTACCATAGCTAAGATTTGGATACAATCTAAGTGCCCATCAGCAGATGAGTGGATTAGAAAACGGTGGCACATCTACACAATGGAATACTACACTGCTGTAAAAAGGAAGAAACTCCTACCATTTGAAACACCATGCATGGACCTGGAGAACATTATGCTGAGCAAAATATGCCAGTTGGAGAAAGATAAATATCACATGATCTCACTCATTTGTGCAATATAATGAACAACACAAACTGATGAACAAAAACAGAAGCAGAGACAGAGAGGCATTGACCAGACTGTCAAACCTCAGAAGGAAGGTAAGGGAGGGTGAGGGTAAGGGAGAGAGATCAACCAAAGGACTTGTATGCATGCATATATGCCTAAATAATGGGCAGACACCAGGGTGGGGTGAGGGCACGAGTGGAATTGGAAGTGGGGGACAGTTGGGGGTAAGGAAACATATAATACCTTAATAAAGAAAATAAAAGTTAAAAAAAATAAGTTCAAATTGTCATGGTGGTAACTTTTTAATGATTTGAAATAGTTGTAGAGTCCCAGGAAATTCTCTGTTCAGTTTAGTAACTGACAATTATCAAACTTTAAAATACAGGCAGTCCCCTGGTTACGTCAGAGATCCATTCCTACAGGGCGATGTAATGGGATTTTTATCGGAACCCACCTATGTAAACACCTACATCACTCACATGGAGAACATACACAGCAATAATGAAATGAAATGGTGAAAAATTTTAAAAGAAAGATAAGAATTCCTGACCTGTGGTAAATAATAAAAAACATAAACTTTTTTTTTTATAAAGGGAGAGGGTGAGATAACCACAAAATGACGTGAGTCAAGTCCGACATAACCCAAGGATTGCCTGTATGTGCCACGTACTCTGCTGATTATTTTTCACAGCATTCTCCTTTAGTCATCAAGAACCCTATGAGGGTAGGGACCTCTATTAACAGGTTTTACAGATGATAAAAGTGAGGCACAGTAAGTTGAACTGGTCCAATGTTATATAATACTTGTCATCTCAAAACCCTGCCTAGAATTTGGATTTCTACTGATGAATAATTACCCTTTCCCCACTTAAACTTGATAGAGAGTAAGATGCAAACTGAATTTGCATGATAGACATTACTGATTTTTTGGTCGAATTCTTATCTCCTGATTAATATGTGTGTGTGTGTGTGTGTGTGTGTTTTGTAGCTTTCCCCCAGTATTAAATCAATTTCAAGTGAAGGCAAGAGTGTTAGAATATTTTTAGTAAGTTTCATTTTTCACCAGGTATTCTAGTCCAGTGGATTTTCACTTCTCTTCACATCAAATCATATGTGAAAACCTTTGTAAAATATAGTTCTAAGTGAAGTGTTGAAGGGCGTGTTTTTCCCACCCAGTTCTGCATGATCTGCCCTAGGTGGGGAAATTCATACATATGTGCAGTCATGCAGGCATATATCAGATTCTACAAAACAATACTTATAATACCTACTCCTATAATGTATGGTACATTTTGATACTTTTTATGATAACCACCAAATTGGCAACTATCAAAATTGAAAACCCGTCTTTTGAAAAACTGCTCTAAAGTGAGAGCTGACTACACATCCTGGATTAGTCTTTATTGATATTACCAGTGAAAACTGGAGAACTTGCTGAAAATATACTAATATCAGGGTCTGAGTAGACATGTGGAGAACACTTGGGAACTCTCAAAGTATTCTCAGGTTTAGAACATAAATGATCACTTATTTCAGTTCTTTTTGAGAAAATAGAAATCTCTTCTCGCTTAAGCCTTTCTATTAAAATAGGCTAGAAGGTTGGTATTTAATTGAAATCGGAGGCAGAGACTCAGATTTCCTTAAACTACGTGTTTTGAATTTCAAGCTGCATAATTCTCCAGGCTTAAATTTTCTTGAAGAAGGAGCAACCAAGCCTTTTTTTCTTACCCAGTAGGGAAGGAGATATCACAAATGAACTTGAGCTAGCTTCAAGGTTCCAGAGCTGCTACTATGAGTCAGCAGCTGCCATATCAATACTGCTCTTTGAACAAACTGAGAAGGCTCACTATCCTTTCAAACTGCTGTTTCTTACTGGATTCGCTACTTGATACTAATATCTTCTCTCACCTTAAAACACAGCAGTTCAGTCTCAGGGACTGCCCAACCAGTGATGGGGAAGAGAAGACAAACATCTCAAGAGCAGAGTAACATAGAACTCACAAGTCAAAGTTAAAATAATTTCTACTCTCTCTGGCTCCATAGTGATAGGTAGAACAAAATCAATTGCAAATAGTCTTAGGACTCCTGAAATGTAATTGTTTTTAATATATTTAAAAGCACGCAGACATCTCTTATTTATAAAAAAATAAATACATAACATGACATATTTTTTCATGATCCTGGGCTCTTATGAGGTCAAACTCTTAAATGGATGTGATATGTCAATGTAAACCACACATGATCAGTTATACACACAGAAGCATATTCCAGTTGTAAAGGCAGATTCCTTCAACAAGGACCAGAATAAACAAAGATCAGTCTTCTACTGGAGAAAGTATGTCCAGAGCTGGGCAGTGAGATTGGGCCCAGCATGGTAGTCCTTGACCAGCTGGCCTACAAATCTAAGAAGCCGGGGCAAGGGCAGGAAGGCACAGCCCTTCTGCTCGCATCGTCACCCAGCCTTCTAAACCAGTGCAGAATAGCCAATTCTCTCCCAGGCTCCACAGGGATCCTGTATCACTGAGAATGAAGCACAGGAGGGGGATTTTGTCCTTACTTGAGGCTCTTAGAGAAAAGACTAAGGTGTGCTCATTAAGTATTTTCATTATAACACTGAATGGAAGTCATGACCCTGCCCATGAACACCGAGTGGAGAGAGGACATGAGAGGCTCACCGTAGGCTTTACTAGACATGATGAATGAGCATGCACTTCTGGGGGAGAGGAAGGAGGTGTTGTTTTCCAGCTGGCATGCGCTCCAGCCAGGGTAAAGACATTTGGCCTGAAATACCTGACAACGCTATGTAAATTGGGGGTTTAGGACTCATGTTTTTTACTCATATAACACAACATAAAAAAACCCTAAAAATCCAGTCTCAGTAGATAAATTTAGATTAAAACCTGAAACTTTTTTGGGTAATTGTCAGCAGGTTGGAATGTATCTGATAGTTTAATCTGCTATTGTGTTGTTGGCTGTCTTTGAATTAAATCTAGAAACTTCTGATACCTCAATCGTATTTTCCAAACCACTTAATTCCTGTTAATTCTTAAATTGGCTAGTTCTCCTTCTTCAGAAAAATTACCCATAACAACCTTCCTAATAGTGAGGGTGTACTTCTGAATAGAAGAGGCCTTCAGCTGAAATGGCATCTCCAAGGCCCACAGTTCGGATAGGATCTTTACAGACCAATACAGGTGTGAAGTGGAAGGACACCCCCTCCCTGTGCCATTCTATCACTGGCTCATCAGGGTTGAATATGACCCGGGAGCCTGCCTCTGAATGGGAAGTCAGGAACTCATGTGGTGCCCTCAGGGACACTCGGCTAGTATCTATGGTTTCTGTGGCACAGGCCTGTGTCCCAGCCACACGAGCTCCTGCAGCCACGGCTGCCAACTGGTTGGCCCAGTGTCCATCTACAGTTGCCAGGATGTGGTAGACCAGCGTGTGGAAATGGATCCTGGTGAGGTCTGAGGCTCTGCTGTTACTCTTCCCATGTTCCTTCAAGATCCAAAAAAGGATGTCACTGACCATGCCCACATCAGGAACACCATTCCAAGAAGAGAGAGAAGAGTGAGGTCCAGCTGCTGACTGGCTAAGAAATAACAGCTCCTGTTCATTCAGCCCAAGAGAAGTCACCGCGTGAAAGACCTGCTGACAAAAACAAAGTGACAGTCTCTTTCTGATTCCCATCAAAGAGGCATCTTAGGACACAACCAAATGACTAAAGCCAGGAAAGTAAGGCAGGATAACCTCTTCTGTACAAGACTCCCTGCCCCTGAAGTCTGTGGTGGGGAGGTGACAGATCCTAAGTCACTGTTTTCACTATTACACGTCTATCTCCACCTTATTATTCCTCGGGATAAACTGGAAAGTTGCAGTAACACTGTCTTAGAACCAGTCTTTTGTTATACACCATTACAAAACAACGGGCAGAGGTGTACATATTTTGTATTTCTTTTCATGGTGCCTAGCTTTGCATACATAGCAGATCCTCTTAATATTGATGGGACATGACTCTCAGTTCCTCAATGTCAGTAGGCATTATACTTCCCAGTAAAATGGAGAAGGCCCTAGCAACACACAGTCAGGCTCACAGTGGTTTTGTGCATAACCACCAAGGAGCAAGAACAGTTTCATATTAGCGCTAAGCATTTTAGGCAGATGTTATTACTAAATAGAGTATTTCTCACTCTATCTAAACTAATAAAAGGGAAATAGTAAAATTAACCGTTTCTTCAGGACGGGGTAAGCCACGCCCACTAGCCAATCAGAGGGACTGTATGCAAAATAGTCCAATCAAGATGGCGGAGGTGGGAGCCGGCAAGAAGCCACAGACTGCGGCCTCTGCCGCAAATAGAGGTGGCAGCCGAGGGCGGGAGCAGTCAGTCAGCCCCGGGGCTTCCATGGGCCTGGATGGGTCCCAGGGAACACATGCACGGAGGCTGCTAAGCCTCGGAGCGACCCACCCAGGCCCATCGC
>PVJC01045280.1:0-13763 GCA_004026665.1 Murina feae | reverse complement strand
CTTTTTCTTTTTTCTTCTTTTCTTTTTTCTTTTTGCTTGTCCCGCTGGGTGGGTTTTGCTTCTTCATATTTCATATCTTTGACTTGCTTCTTGCGATCCTCTCATCTGCTGTTGGATGTCTGCATAATATTCTTCATTTCAGTCAGTGTATGATTCATTTCTACTTGGTCCTTTATCATATCAGTCAGTGTATGATTCACTTCTAGTTGGTCCTTTATCATATCCTTGAGGGTCTCATTAAATTTATCGGCAGTCTCTAGCATTTTCTTGAAAAACCTAATAACCGTGGTTTTGAACTCTATATCCTGTCGTTTTCTTTCCTCCATCTCTATACTTTGTGACCTGTTTCGTCTCCTCATTTTGGCTTCTTCCCTTTCTGATTTAGGCGATCTCTGCGAGGGATTAACCTCTAAGCCACTTGGTTACGAGAGTCAGCTGTGTCTACAGTGGGAGAACTTCTGTGCTGGAGACACCCTTATGGGGCAAGAGTTGTTTCAGTAGAGCTTTTATGCTCACTGCATCTGCCCCAAGTGTGTTCCTTGTGGATCTGTTTTGTTAGGTTAGTCCCTCTCTGGCCACTGGGTGGGGCTGGCTCCTGTATCTTTAAGGAGGTGTTGCTGCAGAAGCCTCTGACGCACTTGGGAGGGGCGGGGTCTCGGGGAGTTCGCCGGGCGGGGCGGAGCAAATAGCTATGGCACTTCTCAGCCCTGCGCTGAGAGACGCCAGGTCTCTGTGTCCCACGGTAATTGCTGCAAGCAACGCTGAGAGAAACCCGCTCTGGATTTCCTCCAGGTGCCAGTCAGTCCCCCTTCTCTGGTTGTCTGTGGGACCTCCGAAACTCGCCTGGAACTGGAGTTCAGAGCCGCTGGGAACTTGTGGCTCTCTCCGTTTTGGAAAAGAACCACGACCTCCGGTACCAGCCCTTCCCCGAGCCCGTGCGCTTGCCTCCGTACCTCTGTACTTTGCTTCTGCCACTCCTCTGAGTCTCAGACTCTTCTCTAATTGTAGGCTTTTCACTCAGCCAGCCGTCCTGTGGGTGCGAGTGGTGTCCGTGTGTTCTTTTCGTGGTTTTTCTGAAATAGTTGTTCACAACTGCATATACGGTGTCTACCCTATGCCGTCATCTTGTTTCTCCATCAGTTTATGTTATTCATTGGATTCCACATATAAGTGAGATCATGTGATACTTGTCTTTTCTGACTGGCTTATTTCCATTACCATAACACTCTCTAGGTTCCTGCATGCCGTCTCAAAGGGTATATGCATAACCTATGGACTCTGACAATAGTGTGGTGAAGCTATGGGGGATGGGGAGGGGGGAGTAGGGTGAGCCAGTCAGTGTGGCTCAGTGGTTGAGCATCGACCTATGAACCAGAAGGTCACAGGGCCTCAATACCCAGTGTGGGGCGTGAGGAGGCAGCCAACCGGTGATTCTCTCTCATCACTGATGTTCCTATTTCTCTCTTCCCTTCCCTTCCTCTCTGAAATCAATAAAAATATGTATTTTTTAAAGAAAACTAGACTTGACTACTAGAACACCACTATCACTCACTCAAGAAACAATGCCACTGAAGTTTTGTTTACTAATTTGCAAAACAAAGGTAACCTCACCTCCCCAATGAGGAGTTCAGAAATGATACTGTGTGCATGTGTGAGTATACCAAAGAACTAGATATACCAATGGAGTTAAAATACACCTTCAATCCAGGAAAATCCCCTGAAGCAACATGTTATCCAACCTTTCCCTTGGCAATAACTATTTTAAGCAGAGAAGTAAAGATCAACTAACTGTTATGCTTTTATGAAGAATTTTAACCAAACTGTTTCAAATTGATGCCTAGACAAACAAGTTGAGGAGCAGTAAGGAAAAGGTGGTAAGATGGCATACAGTCTAGGGTCACAGAAGCCTCAGGTTCACTTAGTACAAACCATAATTTATTACCAACTGTTTTCTATTTTCCCCCAACTCAGTCTTCAAAATAAATGCAACATGTTAACTCCTAGGTCTTACTCCTGAAAAATTAACAGTGCCTCCCAGTGAAGTGTCAAAATGATTGACCAAGAACAACAGCAGACAAAGAACACCAGAAAGATACACATTCTTGAATTTAAAGATCTCAAAGTCCTATCCAAATGGTCACTTCTATTTCATATATAATGCTAGAATTTGTCTTCTGAATACACTGTTATGCTATCTCAAGCTACATAAGAGGGCAATAAAGTCTTAAAAAGTCACATGCAGTGATCGCTGTCCAATGTTATACCAAATGATACTGACTGGATATTCATGAACCGATTATAAATGCATACCATCCACCAATATATACAAGACCATTTTAGCTGTACTTTAGTTTTTCCAGTAAATGTATAACATGAAATTGTACATCAATCAAATCATATTTAGCACTGCTTTGGGTTATTTCAGAATTGCATTTGTACATGAGGAAAAATCCAAAAAATACGACCTTAAAATATAAAGATCACAAGGCACCAAACTGTCTTTAAATCTTATATTTAATATTTAATATTTATTTAGTCTAATATTTAATAGGAACAAATATTAACACAACTACTCAGAGAACTACAATATTGAAATAGCTTAACAGAAACTGATGATTTCCAGGTAGATACAGAAAGGGGGCCTGCAAAGAACTGAAACATCTCCTATCTATCTTGCAGCATTTGTAGAGGTGGTAGAATGAAATGACTTCCACGGGTGTTAAAGTTGACTACCACAAGAGAACAAAGTCTATAAGGCAATGTTGGAATAGGCAGCTCCAAGCTCCCCCTACCAAACCATAACATCAAAGACAAGCACCAACTGCCAGACCCAAGTTTATCAAAGCTCTGAAAAACAAAGACTGAGAGCAATCAACTCTACACGGAATCAAGGGAGCATTAAAATGGCAGGCAAGTTTTGTGGCATTTTTAACTGTCCTTGCCCTACCCCATTTCTGATGCAACAGCAGACTATGTTCCTAGAATGAGACCTTGCTCCTTGGTTCCAGAAAAAAACAGTCAACCTGATTTGCAAATTATTATGTAACTCTGTTCTAACCTGTCTGGGAGCCACCTGAAGGATGACACAGGTGTAGTCTGTTTTGCCCAACTCAAACCCTCCCATGCTGGAGGAGTAACTGGCATTGCTTGTAAACATTTTAAAGTAGAGGAACAATCTGTAGACACTGGGGGTAAAAGATCACAGTTGAGACATACATTACACCACTTGAGACCTAGGAGGAAGTGTCAAGAAGAGAGTTTCTTTGTGAAATTAGGGCAGTCAAAAGTACCCACGTGTATGGCGAATTTAGAAAGCAACAAGCATGCCGAAGACAAGATGCATGCTCAGAGAAAACCTTAAGCTTTCACCTTGGGTTGACTGCAAATTCCAAAGACTATTTAAAACCTGGGTAGAAAGCAGATGAGGTCCACTCCCAGGCACACAGGGTGTAATGGCGCCCATAGCACCTCACCAGGTGGGACTGAGACCCATAGGCAATTAGTGCATCTTAATAAAGCATGAATTCCTTTCTGGAAGAACCGCCCCCCCCCCCCCCCGAAGGCCTCCAAATCAGAGCAAGAGACCTCCTCTGGCCGTCTTCCTGGTTGCTATTTTTAGGCAGTTCAACACTGGGCACAGTCTGGCACCACTGGCAGCAAGATGTTACTGCTGGCAGCGCGACGGCCTCCAGCTGCTCCGCTGACAGCCACTTTGAGCACAGCCAAGGCTAAGAGAAGATGGAGAGAAGGAGAGGGCAACTCCCACAGAGTAAAACACACCATGTGTGCCAGACGCTATGCCTATATCATCTCATCCAAACCTTGAACAACCCTACCAGGTAGGTAGAATTCTCATTCTACCAATGGATAAACTAAGGCTCTGAGAACTCAGCAATTAGTTACAAAGCCTAAGCCTATGACACTTTGAAAACTGAGAAAAATTCATTATCTGCAGGGCTAACGTGATGGATAAGGAAGCCCACCGTATTTCCACTTGTTACAATGTGAACTTAGGTGAAACAGGCTACATTATACATTATAGTCCAGCTACAAAGACTCTGTTTAACCTACAGCAAAACTAGAGATTTACCTGTTTGTAACCTTCATTACAGCTACTTTCATAAACACCTAATTTTTCTATTTGAAGATTTATCCATACCCAAACCCAAACTACCTTCATTTTTTTGTCAGACTGACACTGAGCCAACTATAAAAGAGAATTTTAAAACCTGCTATGCTAAAGAAAAAAATCACAAGTGTTATAGGTTGAACTGTGTCTTCCAAAAAGACATGTGAAAGTCCTAATCTCCAAAGTCTAAGAATGTGACCTTACTGAAAACAGGGTAGTTGCAAATCTGTATTCTAAGAGGCCTGTGGCCCTGACACAGTAACGACCAAAGACCAGCACGAGTGGGCAGGGCTGCGAGCACAGTGAGGCTGTTCGGGTGGGTGGGGCTGCACGATTTCACGCGCTAGGCTTCTAGTGTAATAATAAATTAAGATGGAGTCATACGAGAGTAGGCTGGGCCTTAATCCAATATGAGTGGTGTTTTATAAGAAAAGGGAAATACGGACACAAATACAGAGGGAAGAATGCCATTGGACAATGAAAGCAGAAACTAAGAAGAGACCAGGAAGGATTCTACCCAGGGTCTTAGAAGGATCACAGTCTTCCTTGACAACGTGGTTTCAGACTTCAACGTGGTTTCAAACTGTGAGAGAATAAATATCTGTTATTTTAAGCCACTCAGTGAGTGATATTTTGCAGTAGCCTCAGGAGGAAAGTAATACAATGGGCTAATGTACACACCAAAGTAAGCCCCTCCCACTCCCTAACCAAGGCCTCTCTGACATAGAAACTGTAATGAAATTGGGGGTCTTTCTTAACTGCAAACCACATGGAACCAATCCCATCTACTTGGTTTTATAACAGAGATAAGAGATCATTACAGCACAAAGAGCAGGGTACTGAGCCATTGAAACTGGGTAGGAGTCAGGTTTTCCAAGCAATAGGCATTAATAGTAGGAAACTGTCCTATGGAGGGAGAAGAGGTTATCCTAAAGAATACTATTAAGGGCAAAATTACTAACAGACCATAAATATATATTCCAGTCAAATCAGTAATTTCACATGCACAGCAATGAATTAGTCTACTCTAGTATAATCTTTTCAAAGTTTATCAGATCTGGGGTCAACCTACAGCAACCTCAAGAATTAATAATATTTTGAAACTTTGAAAATTACAAGTGGCCCAAGAAAATAAATGTGTTAAAAATAGATTACCTCATTAAAAGGCTTACTTCTTTGCCCTGACCGGTTTGGCAGTGGATAAAACATCAGCCTGCAGACTCAAGGGTCGAAGGTTCGATTCCCGTCAAGGGCATGTACCTTGGTTGCAGGCACATCCCCAATGGGGAAGTGTGCAGGAGGCAGCTGATTGATGTTTCTAACTCTCTATCCCTCTCTTCCTCTCTGTGAAAAAAATCAATAAAATATATTTCTTTTAAAAAGTCTTACTTCTTTGACTTCAGGTAGTCATCGGGCAGTTATAAAAAGAGTACAACCTGATTCTCAACCAAAAAAAGAATTTTTTTTTTTGCTTTGCTTGAATGTTTATTAAAATTTTATCTTTTATTGTGGGAAGTATACATATTTTACATAAAATTTACCATCTTAACCATTTCTGAGTGAACAGTTCAGTGGTATTAAATACATCCACATTGTTGTTCAACCACCACCAGAATCCATCCCTAGAAATCTTTTCATCTTGTAAAACTGACACTCTGTACCCATTAAACACTAACTCCATCTCCTACTCCCCCAGTCCTTGGGAACCTTCATTATACTTCCTATCTTTCAAAAAAGAACTTTTGTATAGACACATTAAAGTTGAAAACAAAAACGATACAACATATCCCAACCATGGAAAAATCAGAAATGTAAAAAAAAATTAAGCACAAATATCTGATAGGTTAAAAAAATAGGAGAGGGCCCTAACTGGTTTGGCTCAGTGGATAAAACATCGGCCTGCGGACTCAAGGGTCCCAGGTTCGATTCCAGTCAAGGGCATGTACCATGGTTGCGGGCACATCCCCAGTGGGGAGTGTGCAGGAGGCAGCTCATCGATGTTTCTAACTCTCTATCCCTCTCTCTTCTTCCCTGTGAAAAATCAATAAAATATATATTAAAAGAAGAGAGAGAGAGAGAGGAGCCCTAGCCAGTTTGGCTCAGTGGCTAGAGTGTCAGCCTGCGGACTGAGGGGTCCCGGGTTCGATTCCGGTCAAGGGCATGTACCTTGGTTGCGAGCACATCCCCAGTAGGAGGTGTGCAGGAGGCAGCTGATCGATGTTTCTCTCTCATCAATGTTTCTAACTCTCTATCACTTTCCCTTCCTCTCTGTAAAAAAATCAATAAAATATATTTTTTAAAAAATAGGAGAGGAGCTTGGATCAATCAGAAAACTTCTAGTTTTACTGTAACTTTGACTGTAAATACAACTGAGCCAAAGCTCTTAACTGTAAATACAACCGTGGGTCACAACCCCTTTGGTGGTCAAATGACCCTTTCACAGGGGTCGCCTAAGACCATCCTGCATATCAGATATTTACATTACAATTCATAACAATAGCAACATTACCATTATGAAGTAGCAACAAAAATAATTTTAAGGTTGGGTCACAACATGAGGAACTGTATTTAAAGGGCCAAAGGGTTGAGAACCACTGTGACAGTTGTTCAAGTATCAAATGAGCTCTTGCTACATAATGGTTCTGTCAGAGCTTACAGGAGTCCAGTTGCCCAAAGAGCAGGCATCTAGCTAGAAAAAAGCCATCTAAGGTTGACAGTTGGACTACAAGTTGACAGATGCTTTCTTTATAAAAAGCAAATAACTGATTATTAACGTACTAATTCCCAATAGATACCTGAACTTTATCTACACAAAAAAACAGATTAAAATAAGCCTCTACATTATTTTCATTTCATGTTAACGTTTCAAATGCAAGCGATTGAAACCACCACCTGAGCCAACCAGACCTTGGAGAACTATCACAAGCAAGCCACCCAAGTTGGCTGCAGCTGTTTTCAAGGTAGCATTACGATGAAATACTTGTGTGTGTGTGTGTGTGTGTGTGTGTGTGTGTTATATCTGCATCATAGAGAAGCTGTTTCCAAGGTAACATTACAATGAAATACTTCCTACCCGTGTGGCCTCACCATGCTCGCTGACCCACCCACTTGTACCTGTCTTTGGTCGTTACAGTGTTAAGGCCAACAGGCTTTTTATATATGCCGATTTGCATTATAGAGCCTTATCTCTCCCCTCTCAAAACTCTGGTGTCAATGAAGCCCAATTCAGGTTCCATGTTCAGACTCCCCCCTTTACAGACCTGATTAAAGATGAGAGAGATTTTGTTTGTTCATTTAAGTTATGAGTAAAGCTAGAAAAAAATGAAAATATCTGATGGGATTTTTTGTTCATTTACTTGTGGTAAAATACATATAACATGAAATTTACTGTCTTAACCATTTTTAAGGGTAGAGTTCAGTGGCATGAAGTACACTCACACTGAAGTACACTGCCACCAGTATCCACCCACAGAATTCATTTCATCATCTCAAACTTTCCATTCCTCCCTTCCCCCAACCCTGGCAACCGCCATTCTAGTTTCTATCCCTATTAATCTGACTACTCTGTTCTAGGAACCTCATAAAAGTGGAATCACCCAGTATTTGTCCTTTTGTTATCGGCTTATGTTACTTAGCATGTCCTCAAGGTTCATCCACGTTGTAGCATGTGTCAGAATTGTCTTCCTTTTTAAGTCTGAATACTATTCTATTATAAGTATGTGCTACATTTTTGTTTATCCATGATCCATTCATGGACACTAGGATTACTTCCACCTTTTGGCTATTATGAATAATCCTGCTATGAGTACAGGTGTATAAAATCTATTCAATTACCTGGTTTCTTCTGGGTATATACCCAGAAATGGAATTGCTGCATCACATGTAATTCCATATTTAATTTTTTGAAGAACCACCATACAGTTTTCCATAATGGCTCCACTATTTATTCCCAACCTCAGTGTACAAAGTCCCAATTTTTCCATATTCTCACCAATATTGGTTATTTTCTAGTCTTTTTTATAGAACCTATCCTAATAGATATAAGGTGTTATTTTTTTGGATTTAAAAACTGTTATTTGAGTTTATATCCATGTCAATCAAGAATATTATTTGAAGTTAAGCAATTCATTTTTACTTGGTCTTAATAAAATATCCTAGGATCCGTGTTATTAATATTACTATAATGCCACTAAATAAGATTTTTGGAGAGTCCACCCAAATGAGCTTTATGAATTGAAAATTGAAGCGGTTTACAGTCCTGGCAGGGTAGCTTAGTTGCTTAGAGCACTGTCCCGATATGCCAAGGTTGTAGGTTTGATCTCCAATGAGGGCACATAAAAAAGGCAACCAATGAATGCATGGATGAAACAACAAATCGATGTTTCTTTCTCCCTCTTCCTCCTTCTCTCCTTTCTCTCTCTCTAAAATCAATGTGAATTTTTTTTTTAAATGAGTTTTTTTGCCCTAACCAGTTTGGCTCAGTGGCTAGAGCGTCAGCCTGTGGACTGAAGGGTCCCGGGTTCGATCCCGGTCAAGGGCATGTACCTTGGCTGCAAGCACATCCCCAGTGGGGCTTGTGCAGGAGGCAGCTAATCCATGTTTCTCTCATCAATGTTTCTAACTCTCTATCCCTCTCCCTTCCTCTCTGTAAAAAATCAGTAAAATTTATTATTTTAAAATGAGATTTATAAAAAATATTTATCCATTAAATTGATTGGGGTGACATTGGTCAACATAAACATAAATGTTTCAGTGTGGGTTTCCATATCACAAGTTCTGTACATTGCACTGTGTGCCCACCACCCAATAATGAGGTTTTAAACACAGTGTGAGCATTGTAACATCTATAGCAGCATTATGTCCTGGAATTCATGGGTGTAACAGTACTTACTTTGGTCAGGTTCAGACAGAGTCACTCAGTGGCTTTACACAATACTGGGAGTCAGGTCTGTTTGTAGTCTGGTCAATACACTCTAGTGCAGCAGTTCTCAACCTATGTGTTGCGATCCTTTTGGTGGTCGAACGACCCTTTCACAGGGGTTGCCTAAGACCATCCTGCATATCAGATATTTACATTATGATTCATAACAGTAGCAACATTACAATATGAAATAGCAATGAAAATAATTTTATGGTTGGGTCACAACATGAGGAACTGTATTTAAAGGGCCAGAAGGTTGAGAGCCACTGCTCTAGTGACAACAGATGGAATAATGGGAGGAAAACCTGAGCAAGTACCAGATAATTTAAGTAGATATATTAAAAGTATTAAAATTAATAAGATCATATAGACAAAAAAATCTCAAGTAGTATGTATTTAACCTATAGCATCACATGGTTTCTATTAAAGGTTTAAGGGTATAACTTTTATTCTAATTTTCAGTTTAATCTCTCACATACAATAGTCTAAGAAAATATTAATTACTTATTAGCCATACAGGTCATAGATTTTAGTTTGCAATAAAAAAATCAAGGATCCTTATCTAGACTCCTAGTACAGTTTCAATTAGTAGTAAAATTATGTAGAGGAACTTTAATTATTTAATAATAGCCTCTAAATAAGTATACTTATCATTTATTGTTTTAGTAACCTAACCTTAAAAAGCTAAGTAAGAATATCAGAAAATGTAACTTAAATAATGTTTGAAATTAAAAGGATATTTTAAAACCATTAACTATTAAGCCTTCAATAGTAGAGTAGCAGGTCTCTATTTTTTAAATATTGTATGGATTTCTATAAGAACGTATAAGATATTCTGACATGTTTTGATCAAAACATTTTAGTTTCAATTTAACATTAAATTTAGGTGCTTTAACACCTTTTCAAGGAATTTTTAGATTACTTAAATCATGTGGTTATTAACATACAAACTAAACAGAATTCATTAAGCTTTAGTCATATAAATTTCCAAATTTAGGTATAAATTTTGTATAAATTTTAGGTTATATGTTTGGTGGCCTATACAGTTAACACATGAAAAACAAAGGATGACTTCTAAAAGTAGTTACTGGGGGAACAGTGCAGAACAAGGTCTCATGTACAGGACATGGTTTGTTAAAGTTACATCAGCTGTGGTCACATATCCCAAACTGTCTTAAACCAGATGAAATATTTTTTAAAACTTGAAACACTGACAGGCCTCAAGCATAAGAGCCATAATGCTTTTTATTTTGTCTATGAAAGCCATTTTACCTTAGTGTAATTTCATCTGAAGAAAATTTATTTAAAACTCTAGTATTATTTCATTATATTTTAGTTTAATATGGATCACACTTAAAATGATTAAACTTAGTTATAATTTTTAAATCTAATTTAAATATTTGTTTTACCTGAACAAGTAAAATATAGTAGGCCTGTTTCTGTATGATCCTCAGGCTAAAAATAATTTTTGTACTTCTTTAAAGGACACAATGAGAGAGGGGCCTGACATGGCTCGCATATTTTAAAATATTAAATTAAAACATAATCAAAATTTTCAAAAAGAAGTTGTCTCTTTTACCCTTTAATCAATAGTACACACACACACATACACACACACTACACCTCTTTTAATCTGAAGGGTACCTGGGCTAACAGAATTATACAAAACTGTTGCCTCAGCAGAACTCTATTTCCCAGCCTCCTTTAATCTGGGTACAGTCACAGGGTTACTTCTCTACAACAGAATGTCAGCACAAGTGATGTGTGTCACTTCAAGTTAGGAATTTTGAGAAGCAATTATTGGAGGAGAAACCAAGATAGCAGCATAGGTGAACACCGGGATTGCGGCCGTGCACAACTATTTTAAAACAACAACAAAAAGAAAAAACGGACCCCACCCAGACTCACAGGAAGGCTGGCTGAGTGGAAATTCTACAACTAGAAAGAGACTGAGACTCAGAGGAGGTGCGGAAATAAAGTGCAGAGGTACGAAGGCGCGCGTGAAGGGGCTGGTGGAAAGGACTCGAGGAAACGACTGCATTTCGTATCAGAGGGAGGCACAAGCTCCCAACGGCTCTAAATTCCAGTTCCAGGCGAGTTTCTGGGGACTCAGAATCATACAGGAAGGAGCTGGACTGTCTAGCACCCTCTGGCGCCAGGAGAAACTCCAGAGCAGCTTGAGATCCGGTGCCTCTTAGGGCAGAGCTGAGAAGTGGCCATAGCTGGTTGCTCCACCCTGTAGACTCCCCGAGACCCCGCCCCACCCAAGCTGCTTGCAGAGGCTTTTGCATATAAAAGGCTGGGAAGCCCCAGGCAGAAGCTAAGATAACACCTCCTTGGAGATACAAGTCCCAGCTTACCCAAACAACTCTTACCTCATAAGGGTGTCTCCAGCACAGAAGTTCTCCCACTGTAGACACAGCTGATTCGCATAACCAAGTGGCTTGGAGGTCATTTCCTCTCAGTGATGTCCTAACACAGAAAGCCACTCTATCAACCCAGGGAAGCAGCCAAAATGTGGAGACAAAGAAACAGATCACAAATGACAGAAATGGAGGAAAGCAAACGATTGGATATAGAGTTCAAAACCACGGTTTTACGGTTTTTCAAGAATTTTCTAGAAACCGCCAATAAATTTAGTGAGACCCTCAATAAATCTAATGAGACCCTCGAGGATATGAAAAAGGACCAACTAGAAATTAAGCATACACTGACTGAAATAAAGAATATTATACAGAGATCCAACAACAGATTAGAGGAATGCAAGAATCAAGTCAAAGAATTGAAATACGAAGAAACAAAAAATAACCAAATGGATAAGCAAAAAGAAAAAAGAATCTGCCCTGACTAGTTTGGCTCGGTGGATAGAGCATCAGCCTGCAGACTGAAAGGTCCCAGGTTCGATTCCAGTCAAGGGCATGTACCTTGGTTGCGGGCACATCCCCATTAGGGGGTGTGCAGGAGGCAGCTAATGGATGTTTCTCTCTCATCAATGTTTCTAACTCTCTATACCTCTCCCTTCCTCTCTGTAAAAAATTAATAAAATTTAAAAAAAAAAAGAATCCAAAAATATGAAGAGTGTAAGGAGCCTCTGAGACAACTTCAAGCATATCAACATCAGAATTATAGGGGTGCCAGAAGAAGACAGAGAGCAAGATATTGAAAACCTATTTGAAGAAATAATGTCAGAAAACTTTCCCCTACCTGGTAAAAGAAATAGACTTCCAAGTCCAGGAAGCGCAGAGAACCCCAAACAAAAGGAATCCAAAGAGGACCACACATCATAATTAACACATTTTTTTGCGGGAAACGAGTAAAATCAGATCCACCAGGGAGACTGTCAATGAACATGAGGAAACATACATTGGAACCTCTAGTTGGAACCGACAAAAATAAAAATGTTTTACGTCACTGTCGTGTGTGTGCCGCTCATAAACGACGCAGTGAAACGTGGTACATGTGCAAGTTTTGTAATGTACCCCTGCACAAAGGAAAGTGTTTCAAACGCTACCACACAGTGAAGCACTATTAGGTTATAGTTTTTTTTATAAGATCTGTTGAAAATTTTGAAAAAATATTGTAATTTTGTATAAATAATGTTATTTTGATTGTGAAAGAGTGTTTTTTTATATGTTTACCGAGAATATAGTAATTTTGTGTACATAAAAAATACAATAACATATATTTTGCAAAGTAAATAAATAGAGACCTCTTTTTAAACTAAAACACTGAAAGTTTCATAGAAAAATATCAAATAGATGGAAAGATATGAATATTTTATGGAAAGTCTAATTTTGGCAAGAAAATGTCAAAAAAGCCCTGTGTTATGACGCGATTTGGCGGGAAAATGCCCGATTACAAAGTGTTAAAATGCCAAGAGCAAATGACAAGGAGAGAATTTTAAAAGCAGCAAGAGGAAAGCCATAAGTTACCTACAAGGGAGCACCCATACATCTGTCAGCCGATTTCTCAACAGAAACTTTGCAGGCCAGAAGGGAGTGGCAAGAAATATTCAAAGTGATGAATAGCAAGAACCTACAACCAAGATTACTTTACCCAGCAAAGCTATCATTCAGAATTGAGGGTCTGGATAAAGAGCTTCACAGACAAAAAAAAGCTAAAAGAGTTCATCACTACCCAACCAATATTATATGAAACTAGGGGCCCGGTGCACAAAAATTTGTGCACTCGGGGTGCAGGGAGTCCCTCAGCCCGGCCTGTGCCCTCTGACAGTCTGGGACCCCTCAGTGGATGTCCTATGATGGCCCCAGTCTGCCAGGCGCCTTCTGTGTGTGTGTGTATATGTGTGTGTGTGTGTGTCACCACTGGGGACCTGCCCCCAGCCGCATCTGAGGCTCGGAGCAGTCCTCCTATGTGTGTCTACCTGCCGGGGGCCTGCCCCTAGGCACACCGTGGAGGCTTGGAGCAGGCACCCCCTCTATGATGATCTCTCAGACTCTTGCACTCCCCTGCATGTTGTTCTCTCTTTTGAGTTGTGACCAGGGCTGGGTGCGGCCTGCCTCCCAAGCTTGCCTACTGCCCATCTTCCTCCAGCCACCAGAAAGCAGGGAAAACCCCACCTCATGGTCAGGCCAGCCTTTTCCTGCTCCCTGATCCCCGGAAGGGGTCTGGAGAGCCGCCAAGCAGGACTCCAGCCCCCAAGAGCTTGCTTTCCCGCTCCCCAGTGGCCCCCAAAGGGCCTGGGGAGCCGCC